>KK499849.1:608968-834616 GCA_000688715.1 Glossina pallidipes | reverse complement strand
AGTGTGATGAACAGTATACTTTTGTTGGTGAGTATACAACACATTTTTTTTTTTTTTTGTTTTTCATTTATGTAACTAATTGAATTTGTCTATTTATTTCTTATTTTTATTAGGTGAAGCCTGCATAGCTGAATTTCTCAATCATATGCAACGGAAAATAGACGAACTCTATCAGTTGTACTGGACGAATTCCGCAAGTCCTAAACAACTATTGCAAAATTATTGTGTGCTTTGTTTATGAGTGTGGGGTTATGTGGCGGGAGCGGGGGAAGCGTGCGGCCGACGTTCCCCCATATATATACTACTGATACGTAACCTGAATCAGAAATGTCCATGCAGCACGCTGAACGAACTAAGCAACTTATAGAGAAGCGTCCGTATCACCCCGGAAAATAGACAAAGTGGTTGTCCAAGTTGTCGATGATGTTCAATTAATTTTGGACGAGTATGGCGACGATTGGTATAATTTATTGGACAATCTTCTTCGAAGTGTCGACAAGACTAAGATCTACGACAATCCACCAGACAACTTTGGAATGACGAATTCTTGGTCAGGAATTAAGTTAAAATCGTGTATATTGACATTTGTATCTCAAATCAGAAAAATTAAAATTGTTTAGGCCATGTAAAAGTTGAGTATAGAAGGGTTGGATATATGTTTCTCAAGTTTGTAGAAGCGAAGCAGCTTCTATTAAAATTACATTGACGAAATTTCTAGTATATGATCAGATTGTACTAGAGAATTGTTCGACGGTGATATATTAACCTTAAGCGAGGCTGTGAACGAAAAATATTTTATTTTCATATGTAAATCTATGAAGAAAACCTGACTTTCAACCTTGTATTGGTTTTGGCTGGAATGATATACTTGCTGTTTAACAACAGAAGAACGGACTGCCATGGCTGTATAGTGCAAAAATATTATGCCTTTTTTTATGTGTTCGAGGTTTCTGAGACGCATTCAAACGTAACTAGTTAACTAGTAAAACTAACATTGCCGCACCCTTCTATCCTTAAACATTTCCTGCTGTAGTTGCAAATATTCTACTTTAATAGACATACTACATATGCATCTTTTAAACTTGTGCATCGACGACATATTCTAAGATGTTAAAATGTATACAATATTATTAAGAGTTTTTGTAAAAAAAGAAGACAAGTACGAAAATTAAATTCGGTCCCGACCGAATCTTTTGCACCCATTATCGTTGCCTCTTAAACAGACTAGAAAATTTCCATACTCTATATCATTGCATAGGAGGGACTGATTTTCTCTATTTTTGTACATGTGCCGCAGGATTACCCATAGAATGTAAATGCAAATTTTTAACGTTTTATCTCTGGGCGGCTATATATAACAAGCAAAAACCCCAATTTTTTTTTATTTTCGAATACATAGGTGGTCTCAGATTATGACGTCCTGCGACCGTGTCGTTGAACTGAAATGGCTGAGATACAATACAGATATTACACAGACACACAGACGAATATGCTTAGATCCGTTTAGAATTTATTGCGAACGTTTCGACAAAATGAACACACCCTTCATTCTTCGGTGATGGGTATAAAAAGGAAAAACAAATTTCTATTTTCTTATATGGGAACGGGGCCAAATAGTAAATAGTAGTAAAGATGAAAATTTAACATAACATCGTTAAACATTTTCTTACAAACATGTCTATAAATCTATTAGATATTACTGAGAAGCAGAGCTAGCTATTTACACAGAGAGGTTATAGGTGAAGGTTCATTTCTTGGTCTTTCGCTTATGACATACACATGGATAGTGTTAGCATTTGATAATACCACTGGCATGTTATTCCTTTGGGTTATATAACTTGTATACAAATTTAATATCCTAAAACTAATATACGACGAAAGATGTGCTGGCCGGAAAAATTCAATTAGAAAAAGAAAACTTATATTCACTTACCCGAATGCATCTGATATTTTCGAAGTTAACTTAAAATCTTCATAAGTCGTAAAAAGTATAAAGTAAGTAAAATAGTCAGAGGTATAATTAGCAACTATTTTCAACACACACATTGCCGCATCGTCTTCCCGATCTAGGTGTTTAACAAACTCTCTACTTTAGTAACAAGTGCGCGTAACAAGTTAGATAAGCAAGTAGAGTTAAAAACGAAACAACAATATTCAAGATCGGAAAAGAGAAAAGAATTTATGTGTGGACCTGAATGACGTTATGCAAAATATGCTTTTTTTATTGTTGCTATGGCCGCATCGAAAATGATCCAGAGGTTATGTCAATTCACTTTAATTTTTAATGCGCAAGAAGAATGCCACGAAAAAATGGAATGCAAAGAGGTTTGCGCAAGTGTTTGCGCTTAACTTGACGCGTCTCTACTAAGTATTGTGATTATTATTAAGTGCTTGCATGTGTTTTGATCACATCTTCATTTAACAAAAGTATTTATTCAGAAAAATTGATAAAATTTATTTTAGTCAAAATAGTTTCTATTATTTTCTTTTCCCTATTTTTTCGTTAATAAGACGAGGCCCTGTCGAAAGAACGATATTGGTTTGGTAGCGATACAAGCGTGCCAGCCAAGCCAAGGAGTAGTTAAAAATCGCTATGTCTAGTGAGTTCGCCGGATATGGTAAAACTTGCCGCTCGAGTTGAAACAGTGTGTCCTTGACAATTCTTGCAACGTGCACCCGAGTGTTGTCATGAAAGAGGTGGACTTTGCAGCTGATAACCGCCATTACTGGTATTTTTTGGCAACAATACATCGTTCAACTTGTTGGATTGGCGTTGGTAGACGTCGATTTTAACAGCTCGTAATACGCTACACCTTGCCGATCGCACCATATGCACACCAAAACTTTATGGCCATGACTAATCCCTTTCGGTGTTAATGTGTATTGTGCTCCTGGACTAATCCATGACTTCTCGCCCTTGGCATTGTCGTCAAAAGATCTACTTTTCATCAAAACTCTTCTTTTTTTGTCTGCCCAGCAAATGAAAGAAATGGAATCGATGAACGACGAAAATTGGACTTTTGAGCGTTCCATGATTAGCACTGATCATATACACTGAATACCTGAATGATACGAAATGGAAAATTGTTATTTTATGTAGAGAAAAGTCAAAATCATCGAATTTAACCGTTGTGTAAACTGATATTTGCCATTGTTTTACCATTTTCACCAAAAGATTTCACTGATCAAAATACGCGCAATCACCTATTACAACCAAAAAAAAAAAAAAAAAAAACAACAAATTAAATTACTACACTCGCCTCTGTACAAAAATATGCAAAATTTGAGGTAGAGTGACTCTAAAAAATGTCCCCATCAATAAACATCAAGGGTTGGAGTTCTCTTTTTTCGGGTTCATTGTTTTGCTTGCCAAGAAGAGATATTTGTTTTCTTCTTTCTTTTTTTTCTTTTTTTTTTTTTTAACATACATTCGTGACTATTTGTGCATTCATATCGAGAATGAAATCTAGAACAAAGCAATAATGAAACGAAATGAGTAATATGTGTAACTTACAAACACATTCATATAACATAAAATACATTCGCATTGTCATTAAAATAATCAGATATGTGAGGAAGTGGTTACATGGTCATGTACGCAAAAATTATTTTTGCATTCACATCATTCTGACTTTAGCAAAATTGATTGGAGCATGACTTTGCTAAAATTTAAGCTTTTAAGTAAATCTATTTAAATCTTTTTTTTCTATTTTTATCCCCAAATTTGTAAACCAATCGGGCGCCCCTTTGTTGTATTCACAGTCATACGTACATAATTAAGCATAGAAACTTGACAAAATAACCAGTAGGGCCTGTAATGATTTCATCCAATATTTGATAAGCAAGACAACTGAAACATTCGAATTTATTATGCGTTATGAGTTTTTAGAATTAAAAATATTTGTGTAAATATATGACACGGTCCGAATTAACCGTTAGGTGTTAGGTAAAGAGGCTTGTAATTACTTTACATAAAACGTCCCTGAAGAAGGTCATAGGATGCCATATGACAAATGCATATGCACATACACAAAATGTTTCGAAATCTCATGACATTCCGATCATTGTTACTGATGTTGTTTAAACAACGGAAGAACTGAATTTCCTGTGTCGATAAAGCATTGCTTTTTAATCAAGTAAAATATTATTCAAGCAAAGCAATGGTTTGTCGAATGTCATTTGAATTCTGCTTCATCGACACAGAGGGCAGAATATTGCTTTTCTGATTTTAAACGCGGCCCTACAAACACGGCAGATGCTGAATGCTGATGGTCGCCCGAATTCGGTAGTTGCTCCAGAAAACGTGCAAAAGAATGCTCAAAATCGCTTTGTGAGATACTCGACACCTTCGTGATGTCAGACGGCAGTGTATTTACTACTTTACATGAACATATATCCATAAGAAAACTTTGTTTGAAGTGGGCGCCGCGTTTGCGCCCTTTTGATCAAAACCAATAATTGTTTGGTCCTGTTTAGACGAAATAGAAAGGATTCTTCATATGACAATGGATGAAACACGAATGAAAAATGGGACAAAGCGACCGAAAACGCAAAAGTCGGCTGGAAAGGTTATTGTGTCCGCGTTTGGGGAGGCACATGGTAGGTAGCACCGGAACAAACGATCAATAGTGGATATTGCAATGATAAGACGGCAGAAAAACGGCTCTCTTTGAAGAAGTAAAATGTTTTTTTTTTGCCAAGGCAAGGCACTGTATGAAAATTCTTCCACAGCAATGGAAAAATAGTTCGAGTTGCGCTTAGAGTTGCTTCCACATCGGCCCTATTTTTCAGACTTAGCTTCCTGCGACTATTATCTGCGCACCTCGCACAAAAGGATGCACGCGGGAAAGAGATATGGCCCAAGTGAACAGGTGATCACCGAAACTGAAGCCATTTTCAAGGGTTGGACAAATCATTCTTTAAGAATTAATGTATTACTCTTGAAGAAGATTGTCTTCATGGATAAAGTTGAAAGACTTACTGAATGCTGTGCTATATATTTAAATATATTGCAAGCGTCTTCATATGACGAAAGAAGTTTTATGGTCAATTTTGGAAAGCATTGGACGCAGATTTCTATATAAAACTTTGCAGTGAGTGCATATACTTAACACGTAGTGTTTCATTTATCCCAAAACACTTTCATTTAATTTACTCAAGAAATTCTAAAATCATATACTTTTTAAAGGGTTACCATTTAAATATCCAGAAAAACAAATGAAGAAAGTTGATCAAAGTTGAAACGGTGATGGCTGTTGATAGCCAACTGTAGTTTAATTTCCAACCGTACGGCTGGCTTAGTCAGAATCGTTACAGCAGTAGCGTCAAAGCCTTGGTTTGTTTGGCTTTTAGACCATAACTTATCCAAAAATGTAACGCACAGAAAATTGATTTATTTCGCTTAGTGATATGTAACCGAACCTTTTGGTTCTGAAATGAACGTTAGCTTATTGTGCGAATTTGTGCCTTTAATGGTCGGATCAATTGCACCAGTTGTAATCGATAACGGTCCGTAATGAAGGCTTTATTGGTTTACAGCAGCATCTAACAGATTGCATTTAGTTGATCTGACCAAGCAAGACACTAAATTTACTAACAAAAATTTTTGCCTTTGCTATCGATGTCCATGTGAATAGCCTACACGGGCTTCTACATCAAGATTTTTTGCTTTTTAAATTACCCTAGTGTGTGCCTGTCTTTCATTATCCGCCGTGTCTTAATGGCAATCAAAGTAACGGTTACCGCAACCGCAAATTTTAGCTAATAGTTCAAATGTTCAAAAAACCTATGTTTGAAGGACTGTCTTGGAGATACTGTAGAGTAAAGCCGAAAAACAGTAATTTTTCAGAAGAAAAGAGAAGGAATCATGGTACAATGCAGTATTAATTTCGTCTTCCGTTGAAAATTGAAAAATGGTTTTTGAATTGACGTCAAAGCTACAAGTGAATTCGCACACTACGAAAGAAAATTAAAATTTAATTTGTCCTGCTCTTATCCCCATGAGTGGGTGAGTAGGCAAAGGAACTTAATGGTCGTGGGTTCAAATCCCAAGTACGGTACAGTTTCCAATAAAGCCGACAGCCGACAGCCTTTAGAGATGTTTTAGTCTTAGGATCTATTCTCTTTGGCTAACTTAATTATCATAATAATAATAATAATAATAATAGAAATTATCAAAGACATACTCAAGCGATGGCCTACTCTTAAGGGACTTCATTTTCGTTCAAGAGAGTGGTAAGGCGAATCGCAACAATTTGCTTCAAGTTTTTATTAAAACTAAGAAGAATGTGTGACTGTCACCCAAATGTTTCATGCTTTCATACCTATATTGAATATTTGTGATTTGCTTGATGAGTCGTATTGACGGGAGAAAATGAATACAGGAATGAATACACATTAGTGAGATTAAATGCACGGATGGAGTTTTTAATTCCTCTGCAAAAGACTAAATAAATGAATAAAATAAGAAATAATAAAAATGTATGAAATAATATGTAAAGTTCCTCTCATTGTTTGACGTTCTTTCCTTATTTTACTTTAGGTATCCAAAGTTAATCTTAACTTTTCTTTCCCAGCTTCCTCTTCAACATGATGTTTACAAAAATCTTACATTTTCAGTCCTTCTCTCCATGAGATTAAAAGTAAACATGTAACTTTCTTTATAAATACCTAGAGAGAATTTAAGTATGAAAAGTAACAAGAGTAAGATGACACGTTCCCACACGTTCCTTTCGCATGTATTCTTAAATGCCAGTAATGTATGCAGAGATAGTATGTATGCAAGCTCGCATGGGAGTATTTTATTTAAGGTATTGGAGAAATTGTGCAGAAAAACAAAAAACCATTGTTCTCATTACTTTTCATCGCATACCTTAAATTTAAAAATTCTTCTTTAAAAAAAGACCCAAATTGTTTTTTTTAAATTAAGTCAATATTCCGAACAACAAACTGGTGCCATTAAGATAATGCTGATGATGACATTAATTTGATTCGATTTATCTGGAGAACGTTGCAAGCCAAGAGAGCAATACAATTCTCATTTCGTGATAACGTTGAGACACTTAAGCTTAAAACATTTTTTATGCGTATTCAAAATTTATCAGAAATGTTAACGGCCATGTATGCATGTTATTAAGGGAAATGCTCTCGTGCAGCATAGCAATCGCAATGCAAACTGATAAGCTGATGCGAGGGTCTTCTTGAGTTGAGCTCCTTCTTTTCAATCATTTACGACGTATTATGTTACAAAGGTTACTATGACATCAATGAGAAATCAACAATTCCGACAAACAAAGTAATTCATGGGGTTAAGTTTCATGCGATGTTGTCATCATCAGTTGAACGAACTTACTTTAAGACTGATGAAAATTTCGCACGTTTTCACCCGTGTCATAAACGTATGTTCGCTTAAAGTCATCTCCCTGTCATCTCCCTGTTTATTTATGCAAATGTTCGTAAGTCCATTCTTGTAAGGCATTTACATCGACGCATTGCGTCACGGTTAACTTCTCTCATTCAACTAATTATTATTTTCTTGAAATATATTTTAGAGTAGGGTAAACAAGAGTAAACTTTGACACTCTGTGTTTTCATTCTGACAGCAAAGTTTACTTTAAATTAATTCGAATCACGACTGCAAGATGTTAGAACTTCCAGGGAAGATTGATTAACAAATATTTTAAAGTATAAATTAAAAGTATTTTATGTTAGTCACGTTTAACAACATTGTGCAACAACAAAAATGAACATGAGTTTTTAACTTACTTAACTTGACTTTAGTAACGTTTATTAAATGTAATGCAACACATGTAATCGGTACCGAGAGAAAGTGAGTTTGTTTAAATCTTTCATTAAGATGTCATCTCTTCTTATATCCATCACCGAAGGATGGGGGGCACATTCCTTTCGTCAAAACATCTTCATCGTCCAGAAGGAAGGTTCAGAGATCCTATAAAATATATATATATATATATTCTTGATAAGCATCAAATTCTGAATCGATTTAAGCATGTCTGCCTGTCCAGCTGTGTAATGTTTGTTGCAAACCTTCTTCTGTCCTATCGACTTCAAATTTGGCAAAAATATTGAAAGTTCTTGCACGCAGGTATTGAATCCTAATCATTGAAAGCCCACGGCTACAGTATCACATAAACTGTAAACACCTCTGCTTTTCGAAAGAACCAAAAAATTTGTTTTTTACTCATTACTCATAAACTACAGCAATAAAATCGGCCAAAAATTTAATGTATGTTCTATGCGCGATGCTGCAATACCTATGCACATATAGAAAAATTGGCCACGCCTACCCGATATTTACATTATTTTTTCAATAGCTTCATAAAGCGCAGAAGCAAGTGTCAAAAACCATATAAGGTCCATAAAATCGAGGCCAGTTTAAAATTCGGAATGCACCTAAGCATATCAGTCTGTCCTTCTGTCCAAACTTGAACCTTTATGTATCTAGCTCTATTTTTCGAAATTTTTTCCAAATAAAGCTTCTCATGAGAAGTAAATCTTTATACGGTAACAAGGTATAATTTTTACTATTTTATGACGAAAATAACTGCAAGAGTACAAGGTTTCTGATAACAAAAAAAAAAGATCGGATCCGCTGCCTTATATGGAGCGTTCCCATTTCAGCCAAAACATGTCAGTGTGTCAAATTTTAATATCCTAAAAAAGACAGACGTACAGATGGATCTATCTCAAATTTATCTGACAGTTGCGTACATCTGCATAAACGTAATACATCCTTATTATGTGTGATGGATGGGGTAGAAAAATCAAAAATTTATCTTTAGCCAGCTCGATAGCAATCGCATACAAGCTTATTGTTCAGAGTTAAGCGGTTTTTCGAGAAATTATTTTAAATTCAGTTTACTTACACGAATTCATATATACATTTATTATTGCTGTTCTTTATAAAATATTGTCATTCCTAGATATATAGAAATATTTACAAGCACTTGTTACCTATATTTCAGTTCACATGTATCTATATTATAATAATACGTTAGTCATTCATGCGTATATTATATGAAAATGTTAGGCTTAAAATCCGCAACAGATTAAATTATTTCCATAAGTTGAGAAGTTCTTCAAAATTTCCTTGGACTAGCAACGAATTTTCTGCTGACTTTTTTATATAAATAATGTTTTTTTTTAATTTAAAGTGAATATCATCGAAAAATAAAGGCTATGTACTTAAAGTGAATTTATTTATTAAAAAAGAAGTACAACAAAATCTACGCATAGAGTTTTTAGGAATTTAAAGCCATACCTACCTACCCATCTATCTACCTATCTAAAAAAAGAAAAAGAAATCCTAATAGACTTGAATCGAATCTTGTTTTTATTCAACAACAAAAAAAACATAATTGAACAATTGAACTGCTTCGATACACAATCATATATCACGTAGTCAAGGTGAATTAACCAAACTTGATTGAAAGTAAAAATAGACTGAACTGAACTTTATGTCTCCGCGCGAACCTAAAACTTAGAATCCATTACGAATGGAATCAAATTTAAATCGGCAGACATCAGACGGACAGACAGACTTAGGCTCGATTGGTGTAATAAAAAGTAGATCTATCTTAAGCCCTCTTGGGTGTTACATAACTCCGCACAAATACGATCCGTACAATATAGTCTGTACCACAAGTGATGTAGGGTATAATTATACATATGCCCGATGGTTAGCTTTTCAAATAAAATATACCTTATAGAATTTCTAAATGTTAAGCGAAGTAGTAGTAGAAGTACATAGTCAACACAAGCAATCACTAAATAACCCACACCACATACTTTTCATAAAAGCAAAGCATTGGTGGTTGTACAAAACAGTACCAAATTTGTCAAAAGATTTTATTACTCGTCGCTTATTTTGGTCATAAAAATTAAAAGTTAAACTTTGTCGCCATATAGAGGCTTACTCCTCAAGGGAATTTTCACTTAAGCTGGCATCTGCAAAATGAACTTGTGTGATTTAGCAAAAGCAATGTTCAAATCAATCAAAACTCGACCTTTTTGTCATATGAAAATTTAATTTTCCTACGAACTGTTATTCGCGAATACAGGCTATCCCCTGTGTGAATATCCACCATTACGTTTCAGTTATAGGCAATAAGACATCGCCAACCGTCTCCGAGTTCCCGAGAAATCACATCGTTCATGGTTTCGCGATCGTTCCCACTACTCGAAGGCATCATTTGATTATTTTCACGAAATGTCACTTCCGATTTACATTCTGTATGGGTTGGTTTGGAATTGTTTCTACCATTTGATCACTTTGAGGAAATGTCATTTCTGGTTAACGCTCTCTACGGCTTAGTTAGTGAAGAACTGCGAGAAATTTCGCGACTACCTAATACCTCCTCTTATATCGTCTTCAATCTAAAAAGGATAGCTGTACACGATAAAAAATAAGGCTAAAGATATGCGAATTGTATTACTGTGCTTTACTGTTTGTTCTGTAGATGGAAATGTTGTAATAAAAATATATAAAAAATATAAATAGTTATTTACCGCAAAGTCCTATGTATTTGCAAACCCTCCATGGGATTTTTTTGGATATTTTTTTTTTTTTTGCCTTAGCCTAGAACATTGATAATGATTTCCTTTTCAAATAATTGAATTCAAATTAAATAAAGAGAAATAAGAAAAAAACTAATTGCAATTTTTCCTTTTTTTAATTAAGAATACGTCAGCTTATTAAATCTTTATGAACTTATGGAAGAATGTTTCCATCTTAAAAACTGAATTCATTTTAATTCATTTAAATGCGTTTTTATTATTTATATTTGTTTTCTTTTTCAAGTCAATTGCTTTTCACTTTAAGTTCTATTCCATAATGTAATATTACTGAAGTAAAGTGAATTTATTTTTTTATCAAAAGAATGCAATCATCAGCATACATGCATATGAGAAATATCTAAATATACTTTTTAAAATGACAGAGAAATTGTTCCAAATACACGGTAATTGGATTTAGCAAATAAATGGAAAATATGAACAATCTTTCCTTTCTTTCTGTCTCTAGCTGAATATATATAGGATAGCTACGTATGTATGTATGCATGCTTGTAATGCAGAACGCACATAATAACCAGAGCTGTAATTATTAACAATATTCGGTCGCAACCGAATTTTTTATAACCATCGCCGTTACCCTAAAAAAAGACTAAAAAAGTGGGAAAAATCAAAATTTTCATACCCTATAATATTGGATGAGGGTGGGTTTCATTTTCTCTATTCTCAGAATAAAAGTCAAAGTTCACATTGTGCATGGATCGCGTTTTATGAGTGACAAGGAAAAAAAAAACGGAAAGCAAAGGGGTTCGCAGTTTTTGTTACGTACATGTGTGGGCGTTGTGGGCGTGCCCTTTCACTATTCTTTTAAAAATTCATATTCTGGTGAAAATTTGTAGGCGATATTTTCACTTGTGCAAACAGGAAAACGTTTACCACAGATACTGCACATTTGGGCACACGGAGAGATGAACATGCTGAGCTCCATTTCAAATTTGCAACCGGCCAAGAATTTACATGCTTAATGAAGTTTTTGAAAGTCGCTTCTGAGCGTTATAAAGGTATTGAAAAGATAATTCAATTTAAGTATATTCTAATATTGGTTAGGCGTGGTTAAATTCTCTTATATGTACACAGGCTCTACAGCATCGCCCGTAAAGTATGCATTCACATTTTTCCAGATTTGTCTGCTGTAGCTTATAAACAATGGGCAAAAAAAACAAGTTTTACTTTTCCTTTTGAAAAAGAGAGGTGTTCTCATTTTGCGTGGTATTGCACCCGCATCTTTCGACCGATTTGGCACATTTACAATACCAATCTGCGTGCGAGGCTTAAACCCGATAGCATCATTTTTGCGACCAGAAGTATGCTTGCGGCAGATATTGCATACATGGACAGGCGGAAATGCTTAAATCAATTTAAAATTTGACTCTGATCAAGAATACATATACTTTGTGTAGTGTCTGAAGCTTCCTTGTGGGCGTTGCAAACGTTTTGACAAAATGCATATACCCTTCATCCTTCGGTAATGGGTATAAAAGTATATGAATATCGCTACGATATGAATCAGGACAGATATACACACATATACACATAGTAAATATAACTTGGTTATGTTGTTTATGAACAACAAATATTCTAAATATTCACTTTGCAAACGCACTGCTCTACCACTATTCGTTTAAATTCGAATCTAATTAAAACCATCCCTCTTCCTGTTATATATTAATTTTTTTTTCAAAATGTTCATAAGCATAAGTATACGTATGCGTATACGTATTTGAATTCTCCCCTTCTGTTTAAAAAATGTGAATATAACGAACGTACTTTTATGTGAAGATGAATAATGACATGAGTCTAGCATAAGTCAACACATCAGCATATCAAGTTGATTATAGATTTTTCTGTTTCGGTTATTGAGGGCGTTGAGAAAACATTGTAAAGTAACATTAGTTGCTCATATGTGCAGAACTCTCTGTTCACTTTGAGGCAACCGTTCCCATCTCTTATCATAAATCCCTTACTTTATTTTCGATCAAGCTTTCTGACACATATAAAGTTTTAAAAATCTCTTTCAGGCTTTGCATTTTATGTGTAATTCGATACAGACGAAAATGGATAAGAAAGTGCTGCTGTCAGTTTCGCGATTTTTGAGCAATTTTTGAAAGTTTGACACAATGATTCTCTAACAAGAACAGATCGATTATAAAAACATTATGTTTGAAGTTGAAAACATGCTATAAGGGGCAACCATTTTTCTTTCTAAATTCAATCGCTATAATTATATTGTGTAATATAAGACGATCTGAACCTTATCGGGCCTGACGATGTGCGACGCTGTTCCCAATTGCTCTATTCAGATAGCTTATTTTCTTTTGGCTGCGAGTATGAACCACGCTGGAGGTCTCTGAATTTTTTTCTTTGTACATTTCATACTATTATTTATTAGTTGTTATGAACCGCTTGCAGTTTTGAAATGCAATCTCATCAAAATTTAATAGAAATAGAGAAAGTAGAAGAAGAATCAAATTTTTTTTATTTTGTTTTCTTTTTTTTTATTTCAGCCAGCATTCCGTGAGATTCTTGATTGTATCGTGATTGTTTACATCCTATATTTACTCTCGATTGTTGCGCAAAAGTCATCTAGAAATTTGCGAGACCAAAGTCATCAAATTATCTTTCCTATCAACAAACTCCAGTGTCCAGGAGGGCTCCAGCAGGAGACACGACTTGGTTTGTGGTCATTTGGATCGTCGGAACGCTAAAGCTGTCTTTTAAGTAATTCTCTCATCCCCATGTTGACTGATCGCTACATAAAAATTGGAACAGTTTTTGTGATCATCGCAGCCAATCGAAGCTGATTGTTTTTTTGCGTAAATCTTTCCTCAAAACTTTCTAATAATTCCGATAAATGTTTTTTATGTTTTACTTTTTATGCAAACACTTTTCTTTTGATTTCAACAAATCACATAATGCTCGCCTGAGATCTGTGCTGATCATAAAAATAAGTCATTTTTTCGCAAAACTCGAACATTTCTTTCTTTCTTTAAGCGGATGAGAAATATAGGCTTGGAAAATAGCTAGATAGAATATCTGCTCGGGCCGATTAGTAGGTCGCGCTACTAGTGGATAGTACGCGGGATCAGGAAATAATAAGACTCGTGCCATTTCAATAGAAGCCCTCACACGATCAATCTCTCTGCTATGTACCGAACAAGTGATGATTATTGAGCCGACTCAGACTTGTACGACTTTTGGAACCTCCTTAAAGTTACTAGTGTCTATAATTACGTATATTTTTTTCCTGCAATCCATTTGTAAAGTAGAATGTTTGTTCGCTTATGCATTGAAGGCGTATACAATGATGATTGTAAGAACAACTACGAAAGATAATAAGAATTATGTAATTGTTGTATGCTCTTAGCGACGGCTAATAAGGTGATTAACTCTCTCTGTTTTTCGTTTGATTCTGAGCGTTAATGCGAACATAAATAAGTTCTCCCTTTTGTTTCATTTTATCGAACGCAATTAATGCATGATGAATAGATCGGCCATCAAGCACTTTGAATAAAGAAATAAATGGAAAAGTGCAAAAGAAATGCAAAGTGAAGTTTCGTCTTTTTATTCTTAACGAGTCAGACTTAAGAGGATTAGTAAAGCAGCTGAAAGCAAAGATTGTCTGTACAAATGTTGTATTTATTTGCATATGAATAATTCAATATTATAAAGTTTTCCATCATTTTAAAGGATTATTGAACGATTGCCGGACTTAATGCTGTTCTTAACTACGTATCTACAGCAGCATTTAGTTTCACTTATTTTGTTCGTTTATTAATGTTATCTTCAATAATATTTAAAGGTATGAACTTTTAGTTTTTCGATATATATTCAATGGAAGTATCCGAGCTGTGATGCGTATGCTCACAGGATAAGAAAAGTTTAATTTAATGTTAAAACAATGCGTATACAATTTTTTAAATTATTTTTTTTTTTTTTTCATCTAAAAGGAGAAATTAAAGTAACAACGCACGTAGCGCTTGATATTCGGCTTGTGGTCTTTCTTTCAACTTGTGCTACTCCTAATAACTTGTTAATGAGATATTCAAACATAAAAACAATTGTAAGTTTATTCACAAACTAAGTCTCTTACCAAAACCGCAAGGCCTTCTCAGCTCTTCCGCCACCTGCAGCAATTGCTACATACAACATACTATATACAACGACATACTAGAGGTATTTGGAGTTTTTTTGCCTTATTGGCAGCCTTTGAAACAACCTACCAGCACTGGCCTTATGTTTCCACTTCCAAGTCAAACGTACACAAACACTGTTTCCTCTTCCCATTCTTCTCAATGGGGCCTTCGACGCATGGGGCTGTCTATGTGTTGAAAACGAATTGACAAAGTGATAGCGATAGCAAAACTAAGTATAATCCTGATCCTGAGGCTATTTCTGAGAATTTTTAATTTTACTTTTCTAAAATTTGAAAAGATTTTTTCAACTCTTACCGTACAATATTTCAAGTAAGAACGAGAGAGTAATGAAATCGCATGACTTGATCGATTTTCTGCAAGCAATTTTCTTATATAAAAATCTTTTAACATTTAGTGCTGAGAAGTGGATGTATAGCACATATAATATGTCTTAGAAATATATTATTTGGGAAGCATGAAACTACGAGCCGTGTCATTTCTTCTCCTGTTATTTTGTCTAGGAACTATATGTATACTCTTTTCAGCACAGTAGATGCGTTTCTTAAAAAATTGGTGCAGAAAAAGTGATGTAAAATACATGCGACCTATGGTAAATTTGGGGATATATACTACAACTTTAAAAAATCGTTCGTTAGGGGAAAATACTCTATATTACATAATTACATATTTATAAAACAAAAACAGTTCATTTTTATCACAAAAAACAAATTAAAATTAGCGTACAGCGAAAATTCACTCCATAAGTACACACAGAATACACATATTGAAATTGACATTGAGAATAAGAATCAATGTCCGAACTATTCATCGATGCTTGATAACAGGCGTCGGCTTTTATTACGAAGTGGATCAAAAATGCTATAATTAGTAGATATGCCAGATATGTTTAGCACAACTGTCGGATATGATTCAAATGAAGAATTTCCTCCGTTATGCACAGCTTTTATTAGTTTTTTTGTTACTATAAAGTCTGTGTTTTAAGTTCTTGTAAAGAAATGTATTTTCAAGTCCTCGCGAACTAAATCAGTAGTTGCTAGCAGAAATTCACCTAAGATTGCGGCTGTATACGACAGTTTCTATACGACACTGTTAAAATTAGTATTAAAAAAAAAATTGTTTTGGGATTCGTGTTAGAGCAAAGAATTCGTGTGAAAAAAAAATATAAATGTCATTTCAAAATCGCGTAAGAAAAGAGTTATAGTGTATAGAGTATATATGAAATAATTATTATTCTATGTCCAAAAGCGATTCAAAAGCGCGTAAAAAAAGGGTTGAGTGTATATATGCAATAATTATTACTTTTAGGTCCAAAAGAATATATTTTCCTGTGTTGCATTGACTATGAAAGGGCATTCGGCACAAGTACAGCACGACAAATTAATTACCATTCTTACGTCAATAGATACATAGGCGAAAAGGAAATACGATGCATAAGAAAACTATATTGGCATCAAACCGCCGAAGTAAATGCTGACCACAGAGTAACAGAACAGAGGAACGCGACAAGGGTGGGTCCTTTCACCTTTATTGTACATCCCAAGAAGTTAACGGAGTTGTAAAAGTATACGGTTACAATACTAACAACATAAGGCATGCCGATGACACGACGCTTTTCGCAGACAGTCTAGATGGCCACCGATCGTTGTTAAATGTATTAACCTCATCGGCAGAAAAAATTGTGTAACAACACAAGGCGGAATATGCCAATAGAACGCGTATAAAAATCGTTGTCGTTTTTCTTTTTTAGCAAAAAGAGCTAAAACTTTTTTCACAGATGACGACAAAACGAATGCAAAGCAAATAAACGAATTAATTTGATTAATAGTGATTATAAACAGGGACTTTTTTCTTTTGTTGAGTTAATGCATTTAATTAACGTATGGACATTCATAAATATCATAGAGATGTAAGCGTAAAAATATATCCATCTACATACATACAATATAAATTTACATAATTGTTGAGTGTGTTTGAAGGCTTCCCATAGCTTGTTAATTATATATTCGTACATGCTTTTTTTTACCTTTTTTCTCATGTTAATGAATTAAGCTATGCGTAAAAAAAAAAACAAGATATTAATTTGCTTTGCATATTAACAATACATTATCTGCCTTGAGCTGCGTATTCACAGCATAATTTTTTATTTATTTTTCATTATCACACATTTCGATTTTGTTCATAGAATAATAAATGAATGCTTGGTTAAAAACATCATTTTATTCCTCTCAGACACATTCTATCCCCATCCATGTTTATCCTAAATAGTTTTATTAATCATTTTCATTTTTATAGTCATTGAAGGCTGCAGGCAGCCTTCCTCTCGTGAAATAAAAAGGATTTCTTCTTAATTACTTCACTTTAATGTATATTACAGCCATTCATACATATATCCATATAAATATAAAAAATATTACATCCAAGTTTACATCATTTTCTCAAAATCAAGAGAAAAAATATCATGCGTGTTTCACTAGGGCATGAATCAGTGAATGAATGAAACTACAATTTAATTGAAGGACAATCGTGGCACGATAAAGGAGATGCAATGGAAAAGTTATTTTTTTGCTACAAGTATTATAGCTCCATTTTGTTTTGAAACAATTATTAGAAATTATTTCAGGTTTTCTGATACCCGATCTTCAGTGTAGGCCTAAAAGTGAAAATGCAAAGACTTCAACGGAGTAATTTCGCTAAAACGATCACGATTATGAGGTGATTATTAATAAACTCAAAAAAATGACCCCCAGAGTCGTAATTACTTGGCAGGGTTACCTCTTGACGCAACGCATTTAAAAATAGGCCTGATATGCTGGCCCGAACTTTTCCAATGTCTGGGGGATCTTCGTTGTTGTGATTTTCATAGTTAGTTCGATATTCACTGTAGGAGAAAACTTGGACGGCTACCATTTAATTTTAACCGCGACTTGCGCACAATACATAACATATAATGTCGATCTTGAACTTAAAGTCATAGGTTCTATCTTTCACTTCAATACTCGGGATCGTACGATTTGCAACCACAAACGAGCAAGAAGTAGACAGAAATAAATATCAGCTAATTGTCAACGTATTGCTCATCACTTCAGTAATCCATCCAATCTGCATATGTAAATTTAAGAGCTGGCTTCTGTAATCACCTGACAATTCGTGAGCCTAGAGAATTTCTTTTAATGACAGAAACTAGTTTTTTTCAAATAACCTTAACTTATAAATCTAAGGTTTTCACCTTTTCACAGTTCGTTTTTGGTGAATTAATTTGTTGGCCGATAAAGTAATACATTGCATCGCTGTCATCCAATCTCTTTAAATGCAGTCGACCAATTTTGCAGGATCATTATTAACTGATTAGTCTGTTAATCTGAATTGAACACAAAACAATTAATTTTTCCAAAAATGTAAATTAACAACACCGAGCACTTTCCTTTGTCTGCTTATTTCAACGAAAGTTGAGCTCAAACAGACGAACTTTGCAAATAATATAGAAACATATATTGATAGGTATATGCGCGAATCTATGTTCATAAGTTAGTTTGCATCTTTACTATCGTTTTATATGATATGAGTTTTAATTGCTGCCTTATTATTAAGCAAGCAATTAAGCCCAAGATAAGTTCGATTTCCAATAATGTAATGCAATGCCTTGTACGATGTCACTTGAAGTCGGAAGGTGAACAGATAACACTCTGCGCTAGAGGATCTTGTATTTGTTTAGGAATCCGTATTAAATCTATTAACATTTGCAACGTTAATCCGAAGTTAGTTGCAATTAACTGCAACAATATGAAAGCGTGAGTGAAATGATCGGCATTTGGTGCTTTAAGGTCTCAATATTTTTTAAACCATCTACTATTTATTTATTATATTCAATGTGAACTCATTAATGAAAATCAATGAACTTGTACTCTTTTTATGTATTTATTTACTATCACTTTCGAATTTCATTTAAAGTTGATTTTAATTAAAGTTTGTTTTTGTTTATTTTTACACATTTTGCATATATTATGCACGTATGCATGTCGGACACGTGTCCATATATTCACTCAACGTTAATTGATATCTTTTTCATCAATCAATAAGATCTCAGTTCTAACGGGAATAATGATAAGAGTTAAATTAAGGGTCAATTAATATATTTTTTTTTTTTTTTTTGAATAATGAAAACCTGTAAGCTAATGGGAAAACTCTTTCGTTAGATATAAAGAAAAAAAAAAAAACCTTTTTTTAAAAACTTTTCCTCTAAACACGCCTATTTTCATTAAGTGAAAGGCGATTAAATTTTGTACATAGACCGACCCTTTTGTTTTCAAAATCTTCAAACGCTTGAGTTTCTAAGGCGTAGCTTAAGATCTGGAATAAAGAAATCGAAATTTTGGGCTTAAATATTTTGCTGACCAAACCTCACAATGGGCAAAATTTGGTAATAAATACCATTAATTTCCATTTATTTTACTGAAAACTGTACGATTTATGTACAACAACAATACGAAAAACACAAAATTATAAGTCATTAAATCTTCTTTTCTTTTCACTTTTTAAAAGTTTTATTTTTACTAATCATAAGGTAAACACACAAGACAGAATATTTAAAATGAATCACTTATTCGTGATTTCCCAAGTCAAGACACACTGTGCCTGCCTAAAAGTGCTTTAATTTTAAAATAAATATGGTGGACACCACGACATGGTCGATTAGTTATACCCTACACCGCTTGTGGTAGAGAGTTTGTGCGGACGTCTGCAACACTCAGGAGGGCTTAAGGTAGACCATCGATATAGCGATTATACCGATACTGATCTTAGCCGGTCTGTCCGTTTGTCCGCCTTACATCTGCCCACGTATTTTTGCGTTCAAGCTGCAGGTCGCAATATTTGAAAGATTTCGATGAAATTTGGTATACAGACGAACTTTGGCCCCGTGGACGTACGCTATTGAAATCGATTCGGATCGGTCTACGTCTTGGACCATTCCAAATGCAAATGACCGAAACGCAATAAATACAACTTTCAAAATTTCTCGACAAAAATGGCTAAGTAAGAAAATTTTGTTTTGAACCCCTTTTCATTTAACGAAAACTGCAATGCTTCGTTATGAAAACCAGGTCATAACAATAATTTAGGATAAAAAAATTAACTGTACCACGATGGGATCATCTCAGCCTATTTTTTGTATCGTAAATTTTAATATGTTATGATGAAAGCTGATCCATGATAAGAGTCTGATATGAAAATTAACTATGCTGCGTATTTGAATACGCACCACAATTTCTGAGCCTCTTAGGCACAACCATCCTTGCACAAGTAAGCTTTTATTTGCAAGAGGTCTAAGCTTTAATATAACGTACGCACAATAGTAAGCTCATACAGAAACGGGGCATAATTTCTGTGTTCTATGGCAAAAATAAGAATTCTGTTAGACAATATAGTGTAGAGTATTTAGTAGTCGGCCTAGACCGATTGTAATATCTTCACTTGCTTTTTCTTAATAATACCATGAATATGGGCATCGAATGAAAGGGCTTGGAGACTACAATGCGAGAAGCCAAGTTTGTTAATTCCAAATTAAATACAGCGGAGCTAACGCAGTGTATTATTTTTTTCACCACAATAACGTCGGAATGGATATCCTATTAAAGGGCTTGGAGAGTAAATTGCGAGAAGCAGAGTGCGTTAATTGCAAATTAATTATTGATTTAATTAAATTTTAATGGTGATGGAGATGAGAGACTAAGCCTGCGCCGAATGTAACTTATTTTCTCCACTACTCTCCCACTTGCTTCGCTACACATTCGTATAATAAAAAAATGTTTATCCTTTGAGCCTATGTTAATTTCTATCTTTCCGTATTTTTCTCTCTCGTTTACTTAAAGCTTAAGAATTAAATAAAAGTTTCAAAATATCCGCAATTATAATGTAATCACCTAGAGCGAGGGAATATATAAATTCCCTTCTAGCGCTTCCAGCACACACACATACTCGATTAATTTTATCTTGCGCGGCAAAACGGATGGCAATAAAATGAAATACTACTTAAACATACATTGCATAGCACATTGTACAGACATAGTTGAAGTTCTTAAATTGCCAGACTTCTTTTTAATCTACATTTCCAAAATTGTCATTAGACGGCGACAAAGTGATGACTAGTACAAAATATTTCTTTTCAATTTTATCCATTACTTTTTTATATACATTTTCATAAGTAACTTGATCGATTAACTTAAATATACATTCAGGAGAAACTCAAAGGTTTTATGTCACTAAGCAGTGATTTTACCGAATAGATCAGTTCACTGTTTTTGCAACGTGACTCTACTGAATCAGCGTAAACGAAACAAATAGTTTGATGCAAATCAGAATAAAACTATAAAGAGAGATTCGTATCAATAAAGATCAAAGCAGTTGTTATATAATAAATGTTCACGTACGCCCACATTCCGCCAGGTAAGATTGTAAGCCAGTAGTAATTCGTCGAGATCGTCCGAGCATATTTCAGAAACTTGAACGAATGTGGCTTGTTCAGGTGTTATATGCACTTCTAGTTTGCTCAGAGTATTATCCACGAGATGAGTATATTCTAAAATGATGTCACGTCGTCTTGATATACGATTCCATATGCTATGTCTGAATATAACTTGTGTACAATGTAGGGCCATACAACAATATGTATGCATTTCAGTAGCTAAATGCTTTGGTGACAAATACCCTTTGTCTATGTAATAATAGGTTTCCTGATTTGGAAATATGTTAATATGTCTTTCTTTGAAGAGTTTTTGAAATTTTAGGTAATCGTTAATCGTTAGGTACTTTTTTGGTTTTTTTATATGTGGCGCGCAAGGCTCGGTCACTTCTCCACGAATGCCTTCGCTGGATATATACAGAGTACATTCAACATGTTGAGTTTCCAAAATGAAAATCACTTCATTTTCGGGACTGCCACAGGACGGAATATAAAAAAAAAAATTGGCGATAAACTTTACTCAATTTTTTTAATCGGACAATGAAGATAAACTTACTTGCTTTCGCTGGCTCTCAACTCCCAATATTTGAAAGGGAGTTGTTCATAACGATCAAAGGCTAAACCGAAAATACCTTAAGATATAGGGGAGAATGAGGGAATTATTAGGGCCTTGATTATTTCCCAGATGTAATTACCTATAATATTGACAACGACGCACCTAATCGATCGGTTTCAATTATGATTTTACGTTCTTTTTCAATGTATCGCGCGCTTCTGATATATTGAGTGGTCCAATGTTCATATTTGATAGGTTTGGTCTTAAGTTCCCCTTCACCCCCATCGTCTGTCCTTTCTGTGCTACTTTCTCTCTTATGAACCATAGGTCTATTAAATGAACTCGTAGATTCACGTATCAACGAACGTTGTTTAGTTACTCGCTTTAGATGTGATGTAGCTATCACATTACGCAGTGATTTTACCGACGCCTTTTGCATTTCCGGCTTTTTGCTCAATTTTTTCGCGACATCAAATTTTGCTTTGAATTGGGGCAAGTCAAGTATATTGCGATAGCTATGTTGATACATTTGTTTAATCAATTTCAATGTGTTGATCAATTGATAAAAGGTTGTTGGTGCGCTTGGTAGAGTTGGTGAAAAATTGTTCAGAGGGCTTAAGAAACGCAGGGTTTCTGCTTTTTTAAAGATGGTAAACAATCGTTCCGAGTTGTTTTGTTCCGCAGCATCATAGTGAAAATGATTAAATAAGTCCTTGTTAAGTGACTCGTTTACGAAGCGCTAGCTGGGGAGCTAGACGAGGACCTTTTTCTTGCCGCTTTATTCGCTCGTCTTCCTGAATCTCTTTATTAAATTTGAATGAAGTTATCAATTGGGGAACACAAAATTTGTCTATTTTACGCAGTTCTTCTAAGCTCACGGGCGTGTCTAATGGAAAATCTTGGACATAACACCCATCAACAATTCCATCGTTATCAGCTACTATTGGTGATTGTTCGGTCATATTTGCGCGAGCTTCTCCTATATTATCTAAATGCGGACTTTCATGGACGCTTGTGTTACTTCCTCGTCTGTCGAATTTTTCTTCATCACGTACATTTCTCTCAGTAACTTCATATTGGCACACAATTAGCTCGCTCCAGTAGCAAAGGTATTCGGGTATTTCAAGTACCAATACAAATAAAGGATTTTCTGGGTCAGTTGTTTCCCTTAACGCCTCAAGGTTACGATTTAGATTGTTTGCACCCATTTGCCTTACATCCAGCACACTTTGATTTCGAGAAGGACGTGCATTACTTGAATAACTGCGTATCCGTGCATCCTTGTCAACAACTAGATTTTTATAATTTAAATGCCAAACCATACTGAGACTCCCGAAGTCACTAACTGCCGGCGTTTGAACATAATTCAATTCATAAATACCGCCCAAAATTAGGAAACTCTTAAGGTTAATCTAAAATCGCAAAATATTTATGAGAGCAATTTGCGGTGAATAGGAGTTGATTGAAAGATTTACCTCGTCGTTGGTTAGATGAACGACTTGAGCGTTATGAATGTTATCCATAAAATGTTTATGGTCCCTGCTTTCCTTTTGAAGAAATTTCTCGAAAACATCCGGATATTCATCGTCCTGCGGCTCCTTAGGCATTTTAATACCTTTCGGCATTGTCTTTTTCTTATTGTTGTTTTTTCCATTTCTACTTTTCTTTTGATCTTGCGCTAGTAGATATTCTTCTTGCTTTTTTTCGTATTCCTCATAGTTTCTTACAATCTGTGCTCGAACTTCTTGCTGAATTTCATTTTGCAAATCAAATTCCTTTTGCAAGCATTCTGACAATTCTTAAAACGAGATGATGATGATAATGACGTTGATGAGTTTAAACATAGTTAAAGCAATGTGTATCTACATACTTAGGCGCTTATGCATACCGAATTGTTTTATTAAGCGAAAAAAGTTAATTTTACCACTGAACGAATATATGCAAAGTATTTTCCTAACTATATACGAAGCTGGATGTGCAAAAACGATATGCTTTAAATTTTGAAAACAATATTTAACTGCTGATCGCAGGTCAGTTTTTCCTTGAACTTTTAATGTGTCTTCAGAAAAAGCTGTCCCAAGTGTCAAGTCAACGTTTACTGCAGTTTTTCTTTTGTTCTCACCTCTCGCGTACATTTCCAGTGATTACTCACTAACACCGATGGCTCCATACGTATCAGATTTGACCTCCCGAATGATTACCGCACAAAATGGGCGCACATGAACTATCTAACAATCTTTTCTAAATATATAAAATCATCTAAAGGTGATATACCCCTCACGCAGCTGTCATCTGCTAATTATCAAAATAATTAAAATTTTTTATATTTGAGAGATAACGGAAAGTAATGAGTCAATAGCATGATTTCTGAGTTTAAGGAAATCGGTAAAGATAGAGGAATGCATAATTAAAAAAAAAAAAAATAGAAAAAGAAGCATATAAGGAACTTCTTCTTTAAGATGTGAATTACACTGACCTTTCATGCAACTAGAAAGAGTTTCTGTCCATTTCTGAGAACGCGGCTCAAAGCTTGTCACTTTTTCGCTAACATGATCGAAATTCGTATGAACTGCTTGTATAGTCAATCCCTCACGCAACATTGAATACGGTATATGAAGAATTAAATTCAATTTATGAAACTCGACTAGCAAACGTGGTTCACTATAAGAAAGTTTTCAAGAAGAGAGAAAGGGAGGAAGAGGGAAAGAATAAAGGAAATTTGTTATAATGTAAGAGAGAGTTTAATTTACGGTATATGTGGCCAACGTATTGGAACTTTTTTCAGGCCCCACATTTGCATTTCAAAGTTACTCGATATGAAAGTGTGCTCCCAAGTCAAAGGATTCAATGATCTGTAAAATTTGAAAAGCACGAATTAAAGGAAAAAGAAAAAATTATTAAATAAGTAAATAAATCGCTGTAAACGAGATTTATAAATTGTGTCCGTCCGAGTGGTACCATTGTGAAAATCGTAAAAATCAAGTTGATTTTTCAAATGTGCCAAGTATTACGGAAAAACAAATTACCGACATGCCCATAGTGAATAAAAAAAATTCGACAAATTTTCATTTGAAATGATATCACTCACGTCTTATTATACAATCCCGTACTTAATACTCGATAGGTGTAACGATTTAATAAATCCCGTATTTCGTTTTGCAATTCTTCTTTCAGGACTTCAATATGATCTAAAGCCACTTTCGTGACTTTTTTCCTTTCCCTATCATCGTTGAGAAAGTATTCCATCCTTCGTAATATCTCGAAATAAGTATCAATTGTTTGCGCATATTGCGGCTCAAACTCGTTTTCAGTTGTTGCCAACAATTCTTTTCTTGTTGTATTTTTGCGAAATATATTCTGCGACAAAAGACTACGTTCATCAGCTAATAGCAACCAATTAGAAGCCAATCCTAAACTGATTTCTTCGAATATCCGGAATTGAGCCATTTTCGCATGGACATCCGCCGGGATATGCGGTTTCGGTACTGAATCACAATTTGCATACGCGTCCCATTTATCCAGCACATGTTGTTTTTCTCTCTGCTTCTCCACAGATCTTACAGCTTCTATAAAAGGTTACACGGACTGAATGAGTAGCAAAAAATGTTGTAATTTTTATTTACCATTTATAAAATGGATGCAAGTCTTTAGGTCCGTTATATGATGGGATTGTCTCAAGTCTTGTTCCTTTTTTTTTTCTGATGATATAATATCGAACTCCCCGATCTCATGTCGAACAGAGATCGCTTTTTTGCGATTGCTCTTCGGCTTGCGTTTGCGACCTTTCGCCATAATCTTGTTTTTCTTTTATTTATCGATTCTTTTCGCGATTCTTCTCCTATTTAAGTTTTAATTACTTTCCCTTGATGTCCTAGAAGAAATTATTTGTCACAATCGATCAATACTTTTTGCGTATAATCATGAATAATTGCACAGCAGACCAAAATATTTTATTACAAATATTACGCAAAAAGAAGAAGCGCGCGATTGTAAAAATTGTAAAAAAGTACAAAAAAAAAAAATTAAATACGTAAAAAACCAACGTTCACGGAAACAAGATATCTAGAAGATTGAGTAAAAAGTTTTCAATTGCTTTATGTCGTTTTCATATCATGCTAACTAGATTTTATTCGGTATTAGAAAAAATTGCACAGTGAACTCATTCACATGAGTAGGCTGGTAGGGAAGAATTGCGACAATCAAGTCAGCGTTCGTGGGTTTATATCTCAAGGGTGGTAGAGTTTACTTTAGTCGTAAGTATAGTGATAGGCATAACACTTGCCGGTTGGTCGCACACGAACTAGGCTGTGGCCGTGACGTCTCTTTCTCTTTCTTTACATAAGAGGCATCGCCTGAGTGATTTGTTCTTAATAACAAAGAAAAATACAATCTATCTTTGGTGTGTATCCTTCTAAGGAGCATTATATTGCCGTTCCGCTATCTCTGAATTATTTCCCTATAAATAAGACGGATCTCAGTCCATCAGTAGTGTGCAGAAATTGCTACCTCTAAGAGGTATTAGAATCTAACATTGGCTATGATAGCCATTAGAAGGTTAAAAGTTTACATTTGCCGCATGTTCAGGTGCTATTCAAGAAATTGGTGTGTTAAGCGATTACGCGAACCTTTCTATTTCGCATTATTCCAGGTAGGTAGTAGTGCGTAAATCGATAAGCACACGCAAAATATGGATGCATAGTTTGCTTTCAAGTTCAACGTTTTGCTTATCTCTTCGTGTTTAATTAATGGAATCATAAACCGCTCGAAATAATGTTGTGGATCCTAATTGCGTATATAAATTCAATGATAAACGGAAACCATTTCTTTGGTAAAGTGAATTTATCGATCCTTTCTTTAACCATCGTAATCTAAGATCTATTCACGTAGGCTGTGAACTTAATTCGGAAGCCGTGAACAGAAAGAAATTTTGAAACAAAGCTTTTACCTAAAAGTACACAATGTTCGTCGAGAAGGCTTGAACAGGTTACATTTTGTTTCCGGTTTGATATTCACATACCTATGTTTCAAACATTAATAAATTCAACTGAGCAAACGAACTTAACTCATTTGTGCTTTACGCCTGTACACTCCTTTTGACAAGAGAGGTTAACTTATACAAAAAAAAAAAAAAAAATTCGTAATAAATTTGAAAAAATTTATTTTCGAAACACAACGTTTAAGAAGATGAAGAGATAAAGCGAGGAAACTTCTAAAGAATGTTATATATTTTATATTTTATACTAATAAATAAATCTTCATAATATCAATAAAGTTTTAAAATTCAGTCAGGTTGCTTGGATAATATTTTGCAAACTAATTTAATTAAAGTTATTGCATTACAACAAGCACATGCCAGAGTTAGCATAGTGTGTGCGAGTTAACAGAAGGAAAGAAAGTATGTTAGTTTAAAACAATTTTAAAAACAAATTAGATCGTGTAGTGCATGTATAAAAAACTATTAAAACTTTATCGCGTACACGTGTTGCTGATATCTAAAGACAATTTAAAAAAATTTTTATTATACGTACGTGTATTTGAAGAGTAATGCAAGCATTGTTCCCTTTGAAGTACAGGTGTATATCGAAAAAAGGTGAGAAGATTGTATTCAGTCGTGACCGAATCTTTTATACCCGCCATTGTTATCCTAAAACCGACTAAAACAAAAAGGAAACGAACTAAATTTTCACACTTTGTAAAATTGGGTGAACGCGTCTGACATTTTTGCATTTTCACGGATTAAAAGTGGGAACTTATATGGTGCGTGTGTTGTACTTTATGAGTAATAAGGCAAAGCAAAAATATTCACAGTTTTGGTTACATAAGTTTCGTTCACTTAAATTCTTTTGCAAGTTTATGCGCGATATCTTTATTTTTGCGAAAGTTTACCACTACACAGAAAGTTAGACACTACACAGTTGGACAGATGGACATGTTTAGATGCACTCTGAATTTGAAATTTTTCAAGAATTTATTAATCTTATAGACTTTCTGAAGCTTGCTTCTGTGCGTTACAAAGGAATTGGAAAAAAATGGGTTTATGATACATTGCACAATTGAGTAGGCGTGATCGATTTTATCTTCTTTTGTGCAGGTATTATAGCTTCACCAATTGAACATTCGTTAATATTTTTCTAGATTTATCTGCTGTAGTTCACGAACAATGAGCAAAAGACCAAATTGTCATTTTTTTTGAAAAACAAAGATGTTCGCGATTTACGTAGCACTGTAGGCGTGTCATGTGTGCAAGAACCTCCAGTATTTGCACCAAATTTGAAGTTTATAGTTTCATTTTTGCATGGAGGAGAATGTTAAAAACAGACATTTCAATGATGCACAGACGGACCGATGGAAATGTTTAAATCAACACAGAATTTGATGTTGGTGAAGAATACATATATTTTATGGAATCTGTGAAGCTCGCTTTTGAGCATTGCAAACGTTTTGACAAAAATAATATGCCTCCGTATGTTCCATACTCCAATCCGTTGCTGATGTGTATAAAAAGAAGACCGATAACGACGACTATCTCTATTTGCCTAAACGTTTACAGAGCAGTATTGATTTTTATGAACTCTTTTCGCTCTTCAACCTATATGTAAATACAGAAATTAGGTTAGTGGTGATTGCAAAGAAAATATCCTTACAAGCTGAAGGAATTCTGAATTGTCTGCAAAAATTTTGCATTGTCTTAAAAGGTTATACGTGGATTTTGAAATTTTAAAATAACGAGTTTTTTCTTTTGTCTCATTATACAATATGTCAAGAAGACTTTTTGATGGTTTCAACTCTAGCCCTCGTTCAAATACGAACCATACCTACTTACTAGGAGAAATAATTTAGTTTCTTGATTACAAATAAAGCTGTCACAAGTTATCGCGTCCTTCGCGAAAATGACGCATGAACTAGTAGCCGATCTTTTTTAAGCCTAAAAGTTTCCGTTATTTAATTTTAAAACAGAAACTGAGCTATTTTTTCTTTTAAAACCCAAGTAAATCCTTAAGAGACACAACTATCGCTGAACAGTCAGTTGTAAGAAATTGACAAAGAAGACCTAAGGTATAGATCAATATAAATCAGGATTTCTCGTAGCACAGGACGCCCTGATTTCTTTATGGCATTCATTCGCACATTATCATGAGAGAGAGCGGGAGAAAGGGAGAGAGAGAGAGAGAGTGGGAGAGACAGAGACAGAGAGAGAAAGACAGAGCGCAATATTTTAGTGCGGTCAAGAACTCTAAAAGTTTCTTATTTATTGTAGGAGTTTACGAAAAGCCTAGTGCGAAAATGCTGCTCGACATTCTGGCCCCATGCTGGATCGGAGAAATATAAGATTTGAGAGCAACAACTAAATGTTGAGTAACAATTCGATAAAACAATTTAGGTAAGACGCTTGGCAATGCCTCTATAGTTCTCACCGTGATATCTGTTTTCACATTTATGAAGCGGAATAAGGAAGCTACACTTCCAACGCAAAGGGCAAAAGGTTTTGAAGGACTGATTAAAAATCTTTGAAATAATATCGCATAACTCGTCATAGCGAGATTTTAATATACATGAGGGAATGTCATCAGACCCAGGCGCACATTTATATTTTAGGGACCCAAAACCATGTAAAACGTCGTTTTCTGGAATGACCAAATTAGGAATCGAACCGATATATATATATATATATACATATATTTTATAACGAACTTTTACATATACGTCGTTTTCTGGAATGACTAAGTAGGAATCGAATCGAAATATATATATACATATATTTTATAACGAACTTTTGAATATACGGGGCAAAACTTACTAGTTCTATAATATCCTGGAGCGGTTAGTTATTTCTTTTTTTTAAGGAGGCTGATTTTCTATCCCTTTTTCTTTCTATGCTCAAAATAAAAGATTTTTCAAAAATATTGTTCATAATAGAAAAATACATTTACATCAGTTCTTCGCAAATTGCTAATGTCCACGCCTGTCCTGATTGCCGTAATGATCCGTTTCGCTATTCCTGTTAATTGTTATCGCTTTTCATGCATTGTACTTTGCATGCGATAGCTTTTTAACGAACAACGCACCATGTAGCTTTTTATTGCGTATCATTATTGCTTTAGCACGATTCCTAAAACGTAATTGCCAAAGAGGTGTGCTGGCAAATGTCTTTTCATTCCATACGCATATACATATGCGCTTGTATTTAGGCATTCAACTTAGCTCTGTACGTATTGTTCGTGAATGCAAATGCAACTTCAACCGGACTACACCATGTTGAGTGGTCCTGTTGAAATTTATTTCGTATTGTTTTTACATAGGCGTAGAAGTGGAAACAATAATTTATTGCCGTCATACGATTAAATTATTACGTTATGCGTGCACCTAAGAAGCAACATTAAATTGTATATAATTACGTAACATTCCTTCCTTCTTTCTCATTCTCTCTCTTTCTCTCTCTTTCGCTCTTATGTAATATTAAAATTCAAAATGATGATCAATCGTTGAATGATTTTTCATTCGTGATCTTGTACGCTCTATAATTAATTCCGTTTTCCAATCATGTTCGACATATGGCTTTGCTTAAAATAAAAAACACTAGGTTCAATATTACATAGGTATGTGAATACCAAACCGGAATAGTTGCATAAAAATGACTCGTTTATTTTGTAATAAAAAATATTCTATTCGAAATATCGCCCATCATTAACTATACACATCTTGTACTGGTCTGACAATTTGTAGACGCCACGTCTTTAGCAATCTTCACCTTATACGATATGCTAGAATATGCATTACGTAATGTGTGTATTATATATGAATGGATCTTCCCGGTATTAAATCAGGCTTGGAATGTTTAGTTGATTATTCGTGCTAAAATATAACTTAACCGGATCATTTGCACTTTCGCTTACCCACATACTAAAGATAAGAAACTTTAAAGAACTTATACTCAAGTCCGATGGCATGTTAAAAATTGTCAATCCAGGCGGAATGTAAACATTTTTAGACAAAGGAAGTGGAGTGTACAATAGACAGATTTAGTATTAAATAAAAACCGGCAACAAAATTATATTTAACCGAATCCTTTATATTCACTATCGTTTTTTTATGCCATCAATACCCATTTTATTCTACTACATCACGCTGCAGCTTATTATACTTATTACTATGAGTGGGCGTGTTCCATTTTTTTTTTTTTTTTCAATTAATCTTTGCATGACAATGTGTCTTCAGCTGTACAATGCACAGAATGATTGTCAACATTTGGCTTACTTAGCTTATGAGGGCAACATTAGAAGGGAACGTTAAAAAAGTGGAAGAATTAACAAATTCGTCAATTTTTAGTTCATAACCTAGGAAAGGTGAAAAATTATAAACTTTTTGATAATTATCGACAGATTTAAAGACACGTTTTGCACACACACGCCTTTCAATTTAATTTGATTAAAGGGGTGGGGCAAAAATTTGCGATCAAGTTTCTTTCTTTCGGACAAAGTTTCGTAGTCGAAATTGCAATATCAAAATATAAACAAACAATAGATATGCGAACACACATATATAAATCGATTTCGATGTTCGTGTGCATTTGCGATATAATATAAGTCAGTACAAAAAAAAAAGGATTCTCATTTTCCATACGATATAAGAAAATGTAAACAAAAGAACTAACAGGAAATTCCTTAAATGCCTGTTTGGTATAAAATTGCGTTAAATGCAAACAAACACATATCAAGTTCATGTTATTGAAACACTTGTCACTGCTACTAATACGAGTACTAAGAGCGACAATCACAAGCGATATGCCGAACAAACCGCTAATAAAAGCGACGTCTAGACGAGGTGGGCCTTACACAAGATAAGAAAAACAAATTCCCACGAACGGATAAATGCTGCAAAGTACAATTTAAGATCTATCCTGAGCATGACTCGAGGCTGGATTGTCCATCGTACTAGTGGACATGCCACGCACTAGACTATAGATCACGCAGTTGATCTTATGGAAATTTTCTTTCTAACTTTTTAAACTAAAAGAGAACAAAAGATATGGACCGTACGTTTTATACGATTTGTTGAAGAACATTAAACCATCTTTACTATCAAACTCTAATTAACCCTAACAATTTTAACAATTCCGTTCTTAAATTATAAAAAAAAAACGGATGTATTTCTTGTTATATTTATTTAAATTAAAAATAATTTATAATGTGACTGGGTTTCGAACTGGCGTCACCATTAATGTGCAAATTAATGCTAAAACTTTTTACGTGAGCCTTGATATTATATGTATAAATATGTATAATACATAAGTATAATTATAAATAAATAAGAGATAAGAAAATTGTGTTTTGTATCAGCACCGTTTTTCTTAAAAGAAACACAAGAAGTAAAAACAAAAAGTCGATGGATGAAAGTTTATATCGAGGCGACTTTTGTAGTCTAGAAGAAAGTGGCAAATACCTTAAGCTCTTTGTCTTTCCCTTGAAAACAGCGGTGGGCTTATTTTATGTTATATTGTGGGCATGTTCTTCGATCAATCAGGCTCGTTTTCAATACCATACTACAGTAATAAGCTCCAAATGTTTACGTCAAATTTGAAGCTGATATTTGCAGACAGACATGGTGAGTTTTATAACTTTCAACCTGTGCTTTATGAAGTCTCTGAAGTTTACTTCTGAATATTGCCAATGTTTCGACAAATTCGATACAACCTCGTTCTTCACTACTTTAAAATTTTGAGTGGCTGTTGAGTGCTGCTTTGGTTTTGTAGCTTAAAAAAAAGGGCGAACTATTTTCATTATTATCGTCAATAACTTACAACCTGTTAATGTTGTTAGTGCCTAGTCTTAGGTAAGAAGATCGGGTTTATTTAAATTAATTGTATTTGCGAGTATCACTCAAACACAAAATTGAAAAATCACAAATATCGGCTTTGTTGACAACACAACTAACACCTTTAGAAATACAAACAATGTTACAATAGTTTCCCAACCGTTAGTGACCTTTACTTTACAATCTTTTCCTCTTTTTCTATTCATGTAATGTGCAGACACTTTGGAACCATTTCTTGAATTCAAGTTTTCTGTATTGCGATGCGTCAGTGAGCTCATGCACATGTCGTATATGTACAGATATCTTATACGGAGTTGTACATGTCGTATATATGAATGCACATGCATCGCATGGAACACGTACAAGTTTATGATGGATATACATGCACATACCTGTGTAAAGCACACTACTGGGTGATGGATTAGAGGCAATTACTTTTTATACTAAATTAACTCGTTTTAAATGTATCTATAAGCTTCTCTAATATGAAGGAATGATGAACAGCTAACTTCTTGTATGCATGCAGCAGTGTGCACTTAAGCCAGATTTATTCTTTTTATATCATATTATGAAACTAGTAAGTTTTACATTTAACGCTATAAGCATAGCATTTGTAAAAATACTGGTAATAAATAGCTTGAATTGAACTGTTGAACAGTACAATCAAATGTTCAGTTCCCACTGCGTTGATTTTAAAACCATTTTGAGATTTTCAACTATCAGAGGCACATTTTCCAATCTCAGTATTAACTAAATCATGCTAAGCCGTGATTGTGAGAATTCTGGCAATCGTCGACGAACAGACAGGTCTTTGATGGTTGTTTCCGCCAAATACAAGCGAAGTGCATTTCGTTGCTCAGCTATGTATAGTTGGTTACATGAAATCCTCTTTAATTTGTGCGTGTGGCTTACCGACGATAGTAAGCAAATCGTATTCGAAGGGTATAATAAAAATGGAAATTGCGATTTTTTTCGAAACACTGATATCACAGAGCAGATGCTTGTTCGCTTGCAATGCGTAATGTCGCATGAAATGAAATGAATGAAAATAAGAAAAATTGTAAAGACGATTTGTCGTAGTTGTTGCATATCAATGGCAAGATTGAGTCGATTATATGAATTTATTTTCATTAACGGAAGCGACCTCAGGTGGGTTGAAAATATTTTAAAAAGAAAATTCTGTTTTCCAAAAGCATTATAAAGTGTGGTCTAGTTGAAGTCAACACCCGTTCACGTTTATTTGCTAAATAAACAGAGATCACACGTTTCATTACATTATACAGCATTTATTGTACAGGGTATGTTAAGTTTATGCGGATATATGATTTGAGATGCATCCATCTTTTTTTTGTACCGACTATATCGGAATCATTTTCTCAATTAATTTAAGCTTATCTGTCCATGTGCCCGCTCGATGTCTGTTCATGTAGTTTGCGCACTGATGTGTTGCGGCTCAAGGTCGCTGTCCATATTAAAACTTATTTTGAAAAGGCGGTTATATGTAAAAATCAATAAAAATATTATGATCAGCCAGTACCGATCGTTAGATTTTCTACAACGTTTCGCCTAATATCCATCCTAAAATCCATTCATCATTCGAGATAATGCACTAAAACTTATGATTTCACATTATTTTCACGCAGAGGTATATTTTTCATGAAAATCCCTATATTAGAGGCTGCCTAAAATGTCAATTGACGTGAAACAAATTTTAAGTCAACTCAACTTACTTCTTAACGATTTTATTATATTTCAGTTGTTTTCGTTACAAGAAACTACAAATTGACTTTTTCTTTACATAAGGGTTTACTCTTTTCGTCTGAACTTATATATACGATGAAATCTAAAAAGTAAACGTATGTAATGCAAATTCTCTTTATGTAATCAATTTTTATGTTACATTAATACTATGGACCAAGTTTAAAATACTTAAAATTAGACCTTTTTATCATATAAGGGTTGATACAGCTATATATCAAATTACTGTTAAGTCACCAATTTTCATCATAAAACATTAAAAATTTGACTTTTTTTCCATAAGAAAACTTAGTTGTCGTTAAAACGCTTATACGACGTGATGTCCAAAAAATTTATCTACATCGTCCAAATTCAGCAAAATTAATTTTTATGTCAAATTATTATCATATGAACGAACTTTCACCCAGAAATAGTGAAAATACATTTTTTCAAGATTCAGTTTGCTTAGAAACGGTTACATGACAAGGAGTTAAAAGGAATAATCCCATCATTTACAAAGTTCTCATTTCCTTCTAAAATGCCAAAATACTGTTACCAAGCGGCTTTTGTCGCGAATTTCTAAAAATTACGGACCATTTGAAATAGCGTTTAACACACGCGTTTGGTCCAGTGTACCTTGCACCAAAAGTAGCGAAGGGTATAATTACAGTATTGTGCTTCTGAGATCTTTGCTGCCGACTTTGAAGTCAACACTTTTTCCTTATGCTTTCTGCTTAAAATCGTCTTCTTTAATTAAAATTTCAAATGGCTGCCATTGCATTTACCGATAAGTAATAAATCGAAATGTAAACCATATTTAGGGTAAAAAGTTCGATTTTATTCGCTCTTATGATTGCTGTAAAAGATAATCCACTCAAAATTTCTTGTCTTTCGCAATTTGATCATTCACGTCGTGGACAAAATGATGTATTTAGAAAGATAGGCAAAAAGACTTTTCTTTTGCGCGTACGTGCCTAAATTTTTGACCAAAAAATTTTAAAAAATTTCTCTTTCGAATCAAATATAAGCAATTTATACTGTAGATTGCTGTATGTAGATGCATTTTGCGTTTTACGTTTTGCGTTTTGCATTTTGCTATTACAGTTTAATTTGGAACACATTTCAGAAATGAGAGTTAATGGCACTCGTATTTTTGTATCTTTAAATCCGTATAATGAGCTTTCCAACACATGTACCCGCATGCCTTGTGTGAAGCAACAGCTTTTTGTTTTAAACAATGCAGTGTTTACGTTTAACTAAATAGAGAATGAAATTGCTTATGTGTGTGTGTGCGTGTGTGTGCGTGTGCGTATATTTGTTTGTAATAGTAATAGTAATTTATAACTATCTATGTGCGTCCTTTGCTATGTTGCGATTGCATAGGGTGTCAACAATAATCCGAACGTGCTGTTATGGTCTTTGTGTGCAGCCGCAAAGAATTTAGTATGATTTGGGAAAATGTACCCAAACCATTTTCCAGCTGGATTATACTATCTGAGCGTAGACATTAGGTTTGCCATTTTTTATACTTTTTGTTTGCCTTTGTGTATGTACTGACGCCTAATGCGCTTTTCATATGTATTCCTCGGCACAAATGTAAAACAAATTTTAATAGAATTTTTATTTTGCCGCTAAATATGTAATTCATCGAAACACGCTTTCGAGGCTGAGGTATATTGTATTGTATTCTCGGCCAATAGCATTTCATGCGATTGCACGCCCTGTGAAAGAAGTGTTAATTGTAATGCGATCTATATTTCATTTTATTTTCATAGAACACGCTTTCATTCATTTTTATCGCCCAATTAATATTTGTTCGAAATTTTTGTAACACTTACCCTTACAATTCAATTCTTACAGGTAAACAAATGAATGCCCGTCATAAAGTTGCAGCACGACTTTAAGCACCACAAGAGTCACTTAACAGTTAAGTTACGTGATAATTAGTTGCTTCGAAAATTACTTTTAAATATTTTCTATATATAAAAGAAGCAAATCGAAATATATTTTATTACTCAGGGAGTAGTACAATATTTACTACGCATTAAATCTAGGGAAGCGCAAATTCTTGTGTCCCTTTCTAATATTCGGTCTTAGATATATATGTAGTTCTAAAATAATGGAAAACTAATTGAAAAACAAGTTAATATAAATGAATAAAATAATTTTAATGCAATTAATAGAAATATTTAGGTATTAGGGAACTGTGGACGAGCCCAAGAACCAGCTTAACACTGATCGAATAAAATTAAATTTATAACGAACGACATAATAATGTTTTCTACAACAAGATTAATAAGTAATTGATTGTAAACGAAGGAAACCTATTTCCCATCATTACAAAATGACGCAAAACATAGAGAAAGAGGAAAGGATATTATATTAAGTCGATTAGTCGCCCCTACTCATCTTTTATATATGAATTTTTAAGTTGAACGGGCAAGATGTTTACGAGCCAAGAATTTTTCCCAAAATGGAATAAAATCGTTTTCACAACTGCTTCCTAGAGAGACTGAAAACGCTTCCTGTCTTTAGGCCACAAATTGTTGGATATAAAATCGACTGTTGCTATAAAAGTCACAGTTCTTTTTTTTCATTAAATGCCTGGGCCTAACATTTTCAATGCTGTATAGTAGCAATTGGAACATGCGCCTGCAGAACGTAATATATTTATATCCTATAGATGGTATATCATAAAACACAAGTAAAAACGTTATAGGCGGGCAAGCCCGACCGTTAAATATCCTACATAACTTCGACGTATACTTCATGAACGCCCTCATGTTCGAGGACCCAAAGCATCACATAGTAAACTCAATTTACTTTCAAAACATTTTACTAATTTTCAATTTTCACCATAGAAAACTAGAAATTATACTTTCGCTTGCTTTTGCACAATACTATGTGTATACGTTAGGAATCAAGAATGGACCTATGCGATTCAATTCCCTACTGTTAATTTTTTTGATTCATTGGACCACTATGGACCAATTTTCATCACAAAATATTAAAAGTTAAACCTTTTTCTTAAAGGTTTACTATTTCTGTTAAGAATCAATTTTCACCCTGAAATATTGAAAATTCGATTTTTCTACCATATGAAGATTTCGTTTTCGTAGGAACGATTATATGACAGGGGCTTCGAAAAATTGCCCCCGCCGACCTAAAGTTTTTCATATCAATTTAAAATGTCGAAATATTATTGCACATCAAGTTTTGTCGAAAAATTTTGAAAATTGAAATTTTTCTCCCTATAACGACAATCCAAACCATTTTCATTAGCGTTCGTCCATGGGTCCAAGTACGTCAGTTTACCAAATTTTATAAAAGTATCTCAAAAATTTTGACCTATAGATTGAACACAAACATACATGGACAGATATCAGACGTCCGCGCAAACTCAAGTTAATCAATCTTCGTTACTTTTAGATTGAATTAATCAAGTTAAATCGTATTGGCAAGTGAAGTAGTGACCGAAGTCTTCATTTGGCAACAAAGTCTATTTTTTAAATTTTAATTATTTATGATGACTTGCCAAAAAAGAAATAATTTTGGATTTGGATTTGGATTGCCTAGGTCAACTTTTGGTAACCCTTTTTATGTAGCGACATTTACGATAAGAAACGCTTCTATATGGGAAGAAAGTGTAATTTTTTTATATATTATAACGAAAATAGATAAAAAAAACAAAATGGTGAACTTTTTGACAAAATGTCGATTTTATCAAACTTGGCTTACATCGGTTCATTAAGGTTCTCATGAAGCCTGAACCTTTTAATGGTAGTTAGGTATAAATTTCGATATTTTATGATACATAATACGTGAAGGTAGACCAATGGACATTGACCAATGGATCTGACTATAAAGCTCTAACTTATCTCTATGTTGCATATTGTCGTAAAAGTTAAGGAGGCAAACTGTTAAAACTAAGAATAAATCATTCCAGAAGAGTATGTAGGGATTATAAGGCATATTTACTTGCACAAGTGAAAATGCAAAGTCGATGAAATGGGAACAAAGATCCAAGCTTTTGGAAAGAACGACAAGATCGCGCAGTGCGCTGCTCGTTTCCGCTTAGAGAAATCTTGATTCGATGCGATTGAAATGAAGAGTCTGACTTTAGTATACCAAAATAAAGTTTTATTTTGGTTCAACTCTGAAGTGAGAGTCGCTGTTATACGTACTAGAAATTTTGACGAATTTGATCCATAATTACGTTTCTCTCTTAAATATATTGATTTCTATTTTGTTCATTCAATTATTCTGTTCATTACAATTTCTAATTGCATCGGTCACCTGTCGCTCACATTGCCACACGTCAGTGGGTCAATATTATAATAGGGTGTTGTCCTGCGACAACGAAAGCCATATGCAAAATTCAGAACAATACCAGGATCATATTTCGTACCTGTATGTAATTTGTGCAAATGGATTCTGCCACGCGGTGATAATTAGAAAGCAAGACTTTGCCACGTCAGGATACCAATCGACTAACCGATTTAATTGTGTTGTGTAGTTCGTGTGAAAATGTGCATACATTACAGTTTAGAATTTCAAATCGGGTACACCTCTATAATTATTTGTATTTTTATTACGACATGTTTACCTACTAACCAGACTCAGCTATGAAAATGAATTCGATTCAAAGATGGAAAGGAAGATTTTTAAAAAATGACAAGAACAACTTAATTAGTATGACGACACGGCGTATATGGGCTGTGTTCAATTGCCTTAGCGGAGCTTGCTGCGGATGTAGCTTAAATAAATTAATTATTGCAACTAATATCCACCTATACGAACTTAAAATAATGCACTTTACACGGATCATGGAAGAATATGAAAAACACAATACAATACAATAGCTTTAGGATTATTTTCTGTGGCTATTAAAGCATATTTTGGTAGATTTTCAAATATTTATTTGACTCTGTTCCGAAACGTTTGTATTTATGATAAAATCGCGAATGCAGTTCATTAGCACGTAATTTATATGAATTATTCGTGCTGTTGTGGAAACTAACCAAAAATTATTCGAAATTGCTCGCAAACGCATTTAACCCTAAATGCTTTGAAACTTTTACACTTGAATTTGTACGTGAATTCATTTCATTCAAATTACTAAACTAAGTGAGTTTTGTGTGTAACTATAATTACTCACGAATATTATGTTCATACATAATTTATTTGGATAATTTGCATAATATTTTCAAACCGTTTTTATGCGTTTTTCGAGAAGTTTAGGGCGAGCGTCTTAATAGATTTTCATTGCGCTGCTTATATGTAAACGATTTAATGCTTTTCATATATGCACATAAGTTTAATTTATTAAACACGTACTTATACGTTATTTACATGTCGTTAAAATATTTTTTCGACATCTAGCATATGTATCACGTATTATGTAAATTAACATTTTTTCCGTATTTTTGTCTTTTTTTTATAACGAAAACTTATAAACAACAAATATTGGTTTATTTTTTATACCCTACACTACTTGTGGCACAGCTTACATTTAGTTTGTGCGAACGGTTGGAATACCCAGAAGGACTTGATATAGAGCCACCTTTCACTATACCGATCTAAGCTTGTCTGTCCGTATATCCGTGTAGTGTCTGTCATATATGAATTTTACGTTTTTTTCTTCCTATTTATACCGTGCACCACTTGTGGCTTAGCAAAGCTCAGAAGGTCATGAGATATATCCCTCTTTTATTATACTGATCGATTCAGAATCAATTTCTGAGTTGATGTAACCGTATATCTCCATCTGTCCCTCCGTCTCTCCGCCCGTCTCGTTTCCTTATGTTCAACATATAAGCTGCAATTTTTAAAGTATTTCGGTGAAACTCGGAAAATCAATATGTTTTGGCAGAAGTACGAACACTACTGAAAATGGTTCCGATCGCACTACACTTTCCATAACTTCCCATATAAAGACTTATTTTGAAAATTCGTTATATTATTAACTGTAGGGAAGTGTAGGGCAGTCCGTGGCCTACTATGGTGTTTTTATTTATTCTCTCTATTGTGTTTGTTTGAGATTTCTTCTTTTGGTGTAAAGTGGCGAAAGTGCAATTTGAATTTAATTGAAATTAATGAACAAAAATCATTTATTTAACACATTTCTTATTGCTTTTGATATAAATGAAAACAATGCAAAATATTATAGTCGACCAGCCCTATGCCCTAAATGCCCTATATCACTTTGTTTCATGCAGTTATTTATATAATGATTTTTCAAAATAAGTCATTACATCGAGAGAAACCGAGAAACTGGTCCGAGCCGTATCATTTTCAATAGTATTCATCTTTAGGCCAAGATATGTCGGTGCATTAAATTTCATCAAAGTATCTTAAAATTTGCGATTTTTAGATTGCACACAATAATAGATGGACAAACATCAAACAGACAGACGGATAGACAAACTTACGATTACTTTCTGAATCGATCAGCATAATAAGAAGTTGGTCCATCTCAAGTTCTACTATGAGCTGTACACATACGCGTTAATTTAATATACCATGTATCACAGGTGTTGTAGGTAATATACAAAGCGTGCCAAATAATTGTAAATAATTTTAATGAAAGTCAAATGATATAAATTAATTATAATTTCGTTTTTGACTAATTTTGAATAATCAAGCGCAAGTAGTTCGGACTTCAAAGCAATCTTTTATTGAATGGATACGGAGTAAGGGAAAGGTATGAGTTTTATAGTATAATTTGATGTCATACTTTTCGTTACTTTTCGTTCCTTCATCAAAATTCGTTTTCATTCCATCGATTTTATTCTTCGGCACTAATCAATGAAACGACACATGAATCAAAGATCATGTAAGGCTTTAGGCTGATTGCTTCATCAAAGACGATTTCAATCGACGATTAATTGTTAGTTGACTTCCATGTGAATTGCATTTTATCTCATCTCTTTAATTTTTTTTGCTTTATATCCAGTTTCTTTTCTTACTTCCTTTTCGTTATATGTGATGTTCCGATATTAGTAAACAATTAAAAGATTTGCTAACGGCAATAGCAGTGGCAGCAACACACGACGAATAATGCGATGGAATTAAATTAAACAACTACTTATTTAAGTCTAACTAGAGCCGGAGTCGGAGTCGGAGTCGGAGTGCGTTCGCACTTGATAAAAACTCTATTCAATGCATTCAACTAGAATTTGTCTTCTTAATTGTGATGACGGTGTCGATGAAAGCCCATTGACCGTAGCTATCGACAAACTAAGGAGCACAGCAACCATAAAAATCCGCGGTAAACTGTTTTATATTTATGCTCCTAAAGGGGATTATTATGTACGCAAGAATTTCTACTCAGCAATGTGGTCATCACACATATGTCGGTGAATACTTTTGTTTTTTTCTTCTATATTTATTTGCTTCTTTTTTTTTATATTTACAGTCAACTAACTATTGCATGAGCATAAATGAAATAATCGACAATATTTGCATTGGCAATACGTATATATGTATACACAACGTGTACACACAAATGCATTTGCATTAGAAGGAACATATCTGAATAGTTTGTGGTGAGCTTTGGGGCACATATGTGCGCGGATATATGTCGAGGGCATCATAAACATATACATACATGAAAACATGAATAATCCGTATAGTTCGAAAAACCACTCCTCTGCCTATATAATCTTCAATACTGTTTAACAGTTGTGTACATTAACACAAACTTCACCATATCAAAGCAACGTTACGTGCGGTAGATTCGATAACGTTTTAAAGTCAAGTATTCATAAAGTTAAACTACAATTTTTTTAAGATACAAATTATGATAGAAATCAGCGCAGTTTCAAAGCAATATATATATGTGAAAAGGATTTTTTGTCATTTTGTTATTGATATTTAAAAAAAAATACATCATTTATATCGCAAAGTTTATATATAATGTTATATTCGTAATTTTTGTAAAGATCTAAAGACAAGCAGGTCGAACTTTACATGTGTTAAAAATTCCGAAACAAAGGCTGTAACACTAACCCAACCTTAAGTGCTAAGGGGTTATGAATTTTTATTAAAAAATTTCTCTTCACTCGACTATTCGAGTTTAAAATATTGTCGACTCTTTTAAATATGATTTAAATGAAAAGTAGAACGTATTACATATATATATATATATTTCCATCAGAAATGCAAACACTTTCATATATTGTCATGAAAACAAATATTTAAACTCTATAAATATGTACATGTGTTATATGTGTATATATACACATATGTGTTTATGGTATTTACTCAATGTCTATATAAGCACATATCTATTATTGTTTATATAGAAAATCTTCTTAAGGTTATGTGTGCATATATATATATATTCATTCATATATGTATAGATGAGAGAAATTCTGAAAATATAAGCTTCAGGTTAAGTTTGTGGTATTTTGTTCAATGAACTCTTTAATGTAGAGTAATAAAAGCATAAAAAGAGTACATCATTCCGGTTCGAACGAGTTTCTTAACACCTTTCCTTTAATTTTTTTTTTTTTTTTTTTTTTATTACTATCTGCCATAAATTCATTTCGAATCTAAGTAAAATATGTTCAATTTGAATTTTTGTAAATAATAAATAATAATAGACATTGACAAAAGTATCCGGATGTGTTCCAACATTGTTTGCAAAAAGAGGGATGATCCTGCAATTAAGGTATAAGGGAAAATACTCAAAAGTTTCAAAATTCATCAACCGATTCAGACGATTTTTAACTGAGATGAAACGAGTGAGTCTCAAACAGAAATCAATAAAGTAATGCAACGCAACCAAATGTGATTTTAATAAACTCAAAGACGGACATGACTAAAACGATTTAGTTGATACAATTATTAAGTTTAATCAGCTGCTTCTTAGAAGGTAAAAAATCGTTCCATTTCTTTATCAAGTTGAATTTTTCAATCAGTATCTTTCGGTTGTTGATTTGCTGAATAGAAGAAGAAGAAGAATAAGAAGCTATTTGCAGACAAAATAAAACCATAAAAACTTTTTCGTTTACATCGTTCCATTAACGTATACTTTTCTTTTCTTCGATAATTGTGGGCGAATCTTTCATCCGATTTAATCGATTCTCAAATTTTATGCGAAAGTAAGAGGTTTTTAAGTTCATAGTTTAGAGGAAAAAGGGAATCAATCAATCGATTTCTTTTTTCTCTTTTTTTTCTTGTAATTGTGACTGTGTTGTTAGATCCATTTCCGTCCATAAGAAATTATATGTTAGATTAAATGCATGCTTCTAGATAAGATTGTAATTTGAAGAGACAATTTGACGATTGAGAGGAAATCGGATATTTCACGCTAATCAAAATCGCAAATACTTTATAGCATCTCCGCTGTGCATATGTCCGGGCTTTACAAACGCTTGACAAACCTAATATATCTGCAGGAATGTATATAGAAACGAATAAAGAACATAAGATGCATGCATTACTTGAGCGTGTATCGTGCATGCCTTTATAAGAATTTTATTTCGTAATGAGACCAGTATGAATCTACAATAGAGCAGCTCGTACCCTATTCTTTTCAATTGTTATAGACATACATGCACATCCTCTTTACATGCATTTAAGTAAATAAGTATGAATAACTTTGTTTGTTCAAAATGTGCATTATCTTGATAAATAAAAACCGAGAGAGATATAAAATTTGCTTTAAGTTGAATTTCGTTCACCCATCAGTTGCGATAAAGTTTTTGCATAATTTGTGTTTGAATTGAAGAACTGATCAGAGATAGTTTTTGTAAAAAAGCTGACACCGCCAGTAAGTTCGTATTTATATCAAATTCCAATTTTTGCTAACTTTTCAAGATGGTAAACAATATTTTTTTTTTTCTGGTAAGGGACTTTTCATTTCATTTCGTTTTCAACCTCGTCATCATTTTTCAAATTTATTACGTCTTGATATTGAAAAATTACTAGGTGACTTCCGGAACGAGATGCTTTGGCAAGCAAATATTAATTGGGGCCAAAATTATATTCTGTGTAAGGGTTCAATTTACTCGCTCCTAAAAAAAAAGTTATTAATTTTAAAACGGGTGCCGTCATTGACAGCAATTATGTTATGAAGATTTTCTTCTTTTCTTCGAATTTAGCTTATGCAACCGTTGCGTGTGCATAAGAATGTTGTGTGCCCTTAAAGGGCACACAATAATCTCTAAGCTTGTATTGGAATGTCTTCAACCCCTAAATGAATTAGGGAAAACATTCAGTTATCGAAGGCAATGAAAGGGATGACCGTCTAGCCAACCGAGTAGCACGAAAGACTATGATCGGTTGCGCACCAAGGACTCACATCAAGAGGCTGGCATCACAATGGGCACAGAAAATATTAGCGAGCCATTTATCAAATCCTCCAGCATAGCACAGAAGCTATTGGAACCACGTAGAATTGACATACGTCTCGTAACTGACTTCTGCACGGGTCCTAACTCCCTTAGATACCACGTGAAAAATATTAATTATCAATTCATGCAAGTTCTGCGAGGAGGCTTCGCTCATGCTACGGAACGTCCCATCGTATCTACTGCGAATGCACGGCCATCTGCAGAATCAGGTAGCAGATGTTTGGCGAACCCTTTATAACGCCGATCATCTTATGCCGCTGCTAACTTAAAAAGCCTAGGGGCACAACCGAGTATAATAGATCGTGTATTTAGATCGTGGTACATAACTTTACGTTACATTACATTACAATCAATGTGCTAAAGTTAGGGTACACCTGATAATCTGTTCTAGCTTTAATTTTTGAATCGATTTCACTTCATGTGAATATTCGTCGTCAATATTTTCACAATATTCGAGTCAAATATTTTCGTAAAATGGGCGCGATCTTGTGGTCATCCTACGCGTAAAGCACGTTTTACATCGAATACAACAACGGACTTGATATTTGATTACATCCGGAAGAAAATGGCATCAGATTCTAATATGAGACTAGAGATATATCTTCCTTTAAAATTTTACCGTCACCTCTGATGATCGTCTGTTAAATTTTCGTTTCTGGCCTGAGAGTGCTTTAGTTAAAGGATTTTTACCTCCGCCTATTACACTGGAACTGGTAGATTACAGAAATAGGATGAAAAATAAAATTCTTCTGGTCCTAAAATTTTTTATAAGTTTGCTGACTCGAAGCGGAAGATCATAGTGTATCCACTGGTCATGCATTATGAGAGTTCTGTGGCGTCACATGATCTTGGGATAGCGAATCTCTTTGCAGAATTCTTTCAAAAGTCTTAATCTATTACTGTTATGCCTGCGGACGTGTATCCTTATCATATTAAGTCATTCGACATTTCTGGACCCATTACACTGTCTGAATTGGAAATCATTTCTGCATTATTTACGCTCAAATTCAAATGTCTATCATATCCGGATGGCATTCCATCCTGTATTTTCAGGAATTGTGCGGCTGTTCTTTCTACTCCGTTGATGCATGTTTTCGAAGACTGCTTTTAAGTTAGTTATTATCCCTTAACAGAGAGGAATAGCTTTATTGTTCCCTTGTATAGAAGCAAGGTTTCATCAGGAATTCCTCAGGGGAGCCACTTGAGTCCGATGTTATTTAGTTTAAACATTAACGGCCTTCCTTCCTGTGTTCGCTGTTCTAAAGTTCTTATGTTTGCGGATGATGTCAAATTGTATGCTGCTGTTAACTCACTGCTTGACGCTGATGGGCTGCAAGCGGATTTGGCGTCTTTGAATTACTGGTGTTCTGTCATTAGTATGTTATGGTATTTAAGAAAATGTAAGAAAATTTCCTTCTATTGGATGTCTCCACTGCCTACTTGCTATTCTATCAACATTTACGTGCTGGAGAATTTAACTTGCTTTGAAGGTTTGGGTGTGCTATTTGACTCCAGACTCAAGTTTACCCTTCGCGTTGAGTTTTCCGTTAACAAGGCTAAGTCGGTTTTGGGCTTTATTAAGAGATGGGCTAAACTATTTAATGACCCATGTGCCTGCAAACCTCTATACACTGTGCTTGGTTGTCCGATCTTGAAATATTTTGTCATTGTGTGCGCATCTTATTGTCAATGTCACGTTGATCGAATTGAGTCTGCTCAGAGAAATTTTCTTCTCTTTGCTTTACGCGGTCTGCCATGGGATGGCCCTAGAATTCTTCAGTCAGATGAAAACAGACTTAACCTGATACGGTTACTATCACTGGTTAGGAGACGGGAAGTTATTGGGGTGCTTTTTATATTTAAATTGATTCGGGGCTGGGTCTGCTCATTGATCTCGCTCATTGCCCCACGAATTATCTAATGTTTAGTGCGTTTAGCTTGCTACGTAGGCTTTATGACAGGAATTAATATCGTTTTGATCAGTTTGCTGATTTTATTAATACAATTAAAAACATGGTCATAAGTTGAAAATGTAGTACGTAATGAATATTTATATATAATGAATTGTTTTGTTAGGCTGCGTAATGCAAATAATTAATGAGCATAAATAAATAAATTGGGGGCATGACTATCAGATATGTCTGGCAATATGGCAATACCTTCACATTAAATTACTAAACTTTGCATATGACAATTCTTACAGATGGAAACTACCGAGAACTAGCTTGACACACATATTTCTTGGACTCGCTACATTGTAACGCGCGAAACGTCACCTGACGTGGCCGAAACTTTAAAATGTTTAAAATCATATTATTTTTCATCTTTTTTGCGTTATAAAACTTTACCGCTTCAAAAAGTTTTACTTTCCATGAGAACCTGTACATAAGATGAAGTCTTAAAAATGAACTTATGTTCTCCAAATTTCTTACGAGTTATTTTTATGTCATATTGTCATTACTGATCAACTTTCATCGTAACATATTAAAGCTTAGATATTTTTGCCAAGACTCTACTGTTCATGAGTAGCCTCGGTCGGAATCGAATCCAAAGGATAGATCCATATACTTAAGTTGTCATCAAGTCAATTTTTATGTCAACTTACTGCTATGAACCAATTTGTACCATAAAATGTTAAAAAGTACACATTTTTACCATTTGAAGACTTATCTTTCATGAGAGCCCTTTCTAAGACGTGGGATGCTACATGGTTAGCACTTATGTTAAATTACTGTTAGGGATTAACTTTCAATTCGCAGCATGAAAAACTCGACTGTTTTACCATACGAAAGCTTACTTTTCAAACATACTTTTGCACGCGACGTGGAGTTAAAAATATGATCCCATTCGATTCAAATAATGGCCAAAATACTGCTATGAAGTGATTTTTGTCGAGAAATTTTGAAACATGCAAATTGGTTGTAAAATGGCCCGATCTAATCCATTTTCAATAAACTAATAAAATTTTGTCGATGCATAAAACTATTTGCTATAATAAATAAATAAACATGGAATGGGACAATTTATAGGATTCGTAAATGCATTCTGTACTCGTCGGATGGTCCGTCATAGAAGATTTCTTACGCAAAGTAAGCCTTTATGCGAAAGCAAAGTTTAATTCTCAGTATTCTGTGATGTAAACTGATACCTACTAAGAATTTTACACAAATAAATCCAATGTAGCAAGTTTGGGCTAATTAGATTGAATTTGTTTTTAGACATACCTACCTTATAAAAACTCTCATCAAAAATTTCCCGTTCAGTGGCATTAAGATATTTTTGATATTTTATAACACAAAGCGGCATACGTTGTAGCGTTTTACTTTAAAGCAGCTCTGTTCGCATCCCTTACTGTTGCAAACGACAGGAGAACTCTAGCAGACTTGCATGTTTCGTTCCTTTGGTAGGTGTAAAAGAAATAAAAAAAAAAATGATATAATTGAAATACGCTCTTCCGCGCACACACATGCAAATGTTTTTAAAACGTTGTAAAACACTCCTCTGTTGAAGGTTGATGCAACTCAAACATATTAAAGCATAGCTTAAAGGTACTCAAGCATATACAGAAACTTAAAAAAAAAAAAAAAAAAAAAAAAGGGGGAAAAAATTCTGTTTGACAGAGTGTCAAGGGAATAATGTTTTAAACGAATTTTAAAAATCAACTTTGAAATAATCACGTTCAATGTAAGTATGTTAGTATTCGCGTACGGTTTTATATATCCACCATACGAAGAGTATATTAAAATTTTCAAACGTTTGTAAAACGTAGTAATACATATATGATATCATAAAAAGGTTTTTATATACCCTCTCGATTGGCGTGAATGGGTGAATCAATTTAACTATGTCTACCGCTAACGATCTATTTGTCTATTTAAGTGAAAGTTTTCGCCCTTGTTTTTAAAAATCAATTGCTTCGATCTCGCATGATTCGTCCGCAATTAATCCATATATAAATATCGTATATGAATGTCCTACATTAGAGACATACTCTTTAGTTGTTTTATGGTTTAACTTTTGTTCCGGTATCTCACGTTAAGTATGTTCAACCTCCAAATTTAGTTCAGAATAACAGAAGTAATCATAAATTCTATCTTTTTTTTTTACACTCCCCAGGTTAGATTGATTAGATAAATTTAAAAAATTATAATCCTATCTCGAGCCTCTTTAGTACGTTAGCTAAAATAAGATATTCTCCGGCAACTTACTGCACCACTACGCGCTTGAATACGTTATATCATAACGATATGCTTTACCTACCGGGACGCATAACAAATTCCGATTGCTCGACCCAAATAATAAGAGAGCTTATCATTTCAGGGTTTTTTTTTTTTTTACGGTGCGAATAATTCTCGGTTTTTGTATTACGATAATTCTTTGAAACTTTTTCACAAGAGATTCCCTAATCGTGCTATTCATCTGACTTCAGGCTACTCAAAAAGAAGAAAAGTGCGTTTTCTCAAATTATGATATAATTATGATATGAAATTTAACACAGACGTGAGTTGGTGTACGTTGTCCACCTAACTTGGCCGGCATATTTGTGAGCAAATATTGCTACCATAGTATATATATACCGTAATGTGCTTACGTTTACAAGTTGAATTTATTATATATTATTATCGTATATTGCGACATTTAAATAAATTTATTTCCCTTTATTTAATGCATATTAAATTAAAGTGAAACATTACAATTAGTCGAGGACGACTTTTAAATGCTCTACATTACTCTCTCTAATCGAAATCTGAAAAACTATACATGGTTGCTATAAGGAAACTTACTCATATGTGGAGGGTTTCCGTGAGCTGTGTCAATATGAATATCACTCTTTTGTTTATAAAATATCAAAAATTGGAACATGTTGCTTTATTAAGGATTTATTATGTAAGAGTGTTAAAAAAAATTGCTCCGTTCTATCAAAAATTTTCTGCATCCGTTTAATATAACAAAATTATGCTTTCGATCGATTTTTATCAATGAATTTTAAAAATTGTAAATATCTTTCCTTTTCCTACGCCGATAAGACAAGACGAGTGATCGTGAAAATCTTTCAATCCAATTTATTTTCAACAGAGTTTGTTCATGGATCTAAAAAATGATGAACACAAAAGTAAGAAAAAAGATGTTGTAAGGACAGATATGCTTAAATCCGGGCATTGCGGGGATTAGGAAGCGTCACAGGAATAGAGGGATGAAGTGAGGGAGGAGTGTTTGTGAACGTTCGTCTTGAAAATGGAAACATTAGGTATAGGGAGAAATATCATTGCTGGCAGGCTGCCCCAGAAGCATACTGTATGGTTAAAGAACGACTTGCGAAAGCGTGTTGTGCGAAGTGCAGGTAAATCTAGGACGAGTACGTGGAAACGATGGGAAACCCGTGTAGTCCTATTAAAGAAGTAAATAGGTGGACAAATCTCTTTTTTTCCGCTGAACACTTGTCCTGAATGTACCGGTACATGAGCATAACACGGCCCACATTACGCGGATCTCAAGAATATCATGTGTTGTAACCATACTTTCGCCGTCCATGAGTGTTCGAGTCTTCACCTGTATGCGATTGAGGATCTCCGCATGCAGGCTGCCGTCCACACATACGAGTTATACTACAATTTACTTTAAATTGGCTTAGAGAGTTACTTTTAATCGATTAGTATGAGAAAAGTTCTGCTACTTGTTGCATGCATCCGCACAAATTTAACTTACCGTTAGTACAAGTGATATTGAGTACAGCAGATAAGTAGTGAGAATCAAGAAACTCAGATTCATTCTCAGCCAAATGAGTTTTTTTTTTCTTTTTTTTTTTGTTAATAATTATTCATAAAGAAATAATTTTTATGAAAACGTCCTTGCATTTTCAGTTTGTGTTTACATGTATGTGCGCTAAAATATTTACTTAAAATACATAAGCACCTAAGTGTCTACATGTCGAGTGGACGTCTATACTTATGTGCTGAAGGATAATCATTTCATTAATTATATAAAATTTTATACAAACGACATGCATATATGTATACAAACATATAACCTTTTAATTAGAAATATAAATAAATTCAATCAAAGGAAATTGTGTCAAAAGTAATCGATTTTCTTGCACCTGCTAGCAGCCGCATTACGCAAGCTTAAGTATAATTAACAAGAATTAGATATATTTGATGTATATATAATATAATGCAATTCAATTCGATAGATCGAATGCAATTAATTTAGAACGTCGCCATGTGCTTGTGCTATTAGTTTTAGTTACTTCCCGATCATTTGCAATGGTCTTGCAAACGAAATTAAATAGGACACGGAAAGAACTAGAAGCTCGAGGGCTACTCGCAGACTGCCTTGCAAGTGAATAGAACATCATATTACCAAGTTACCAACCAATTTTTACTAATTTAAAACTCAGTTATTTTGGAGTAAAGTCAAGACTCAAAAGGATTTATTAATAGGCAATGTCTGGTACTTCTTTGACAGACTATAAGCAGAAGAGAAAGTACTCCATTTTCTTCTGTAGTATCGGAATCCAAAGCTTGACGTGAACGCAATCAGGTAATGGCTATATGGGTCTTTTTAAAATCAGCCTGATGTCTTTGCCATCATAGCAGCAACAGTTCAAAACAGATGAGAGAAATTAAAAACAAAAAAAAGAAAAAAACAAATAAAGGAAATATTGGAAATATGGATCTTGAAGAAGTCTTCCTCTCCAATCTGCAGTTGTGGACAAATACTTCCTATAAAGCACATTCTCAGCGACTGCCTTATCTTTTCCTTGGCCAGAAGTATTGCTTTTGGAACGATTAACCCACTGGACATTCTGAAATCAGCTTCAGAACAGAATATCAATTCAATATATTACGTTATTAAAACTGCTAGGCTCAATGTCCAATGTATATTTTTATAAATTAGAGCCGATAGCCTGTGTTGCTAGTGTTCAATGTCTTTTTTTTTTGTCTAAAATTTTAATAATAATAATAATAATAATATTATGTTTAATAACTTATAAGCGGGACTAGATATCATTATACATTTTGATACGCGCAGCTAGCAGTGTTACGCAAAGACACGCTGTAGATAAGACCCTGCTGCATGAACTCACACGCCCTTGGTTAGCGCAAAGATAGTAAATATACATAAAACACAAGTTTGGCCGAAGGTTCGTATCCTTCATACTCAACGCTCTGATGGATTAATTATTGTTATTCTTTCAAATTGCATAACTTTCGTAACGTTAACCTATCAAGCCACATACTAGAGTGTGTGAAAGATGCATAATCCATGCATAATTGAAACAAGAGAAGAAAAAAGCATTCTGACGAAAATAAATGCGTTTTGAAAATGAACAAAAATTCTGAAAAGATTCGCCTTGCCCAACAACCATTTGCTTTGGCTCTCGGCCAAACCCTCTTAATAATGTTAACTTGGCTGCAAATCTTAACATGGCTGAGGTTTTCATCCGAAAATTGTAAAAGTTGAACAGTGATGGCATAACAGAAAAATAGCACTTGTTTAAATTGATGAAATTCACATAATGCATAAGAAAAATATGCTCTTCCTTTTGGTGAAAAAGCGGCCCAAATTCTTTTCGTGCTGCAACATCTTTTGAGATGCAATTCATACTTTCAGACAAAGGCTTCAGCTTACGAAAGATTTTCGCCAAAAAGCTAAATGTCACTTTATGTGCATGTGGCTCAATAAAGGAAAAAGATTTGCTCTAAAAAAAAGAAAAGATATAAAGCAAGAAAATTCTGTTGAATCGCGACAGAATGTTTATTACCCATCATTTATAATTTAAAATAAAAAAATAAAAAAACCTAGAAAGAATAACTTTTGATACTCTATAATATTGCATGGGTGTAGCTGATTTTTTTCACTTTAGCACAGGTACCACAGAGGGTCAGATGGAGGGAGGGACAGATAGGTAGACGGACAGACGGCAAATGGACAGATGGCAGATGGACAAACAGGTAAATGGCTAGGAAGGCCAGCTTCGCTTTTAAATATTGCGAACATTTCAACGAAAAGCCTCTAACCTCTTGGTGATGGGTGCAAAAAAAAAGTATAGTTCTTCGCTAAAAGCTTTTTCACAAGATCGAAATTGAAACAGTGCAAGTACGCGCACGTTTCTACCTGTTCTTCATCTTAAGTCGCTTTACCTTGCGTTTCATTCTTATATTTCATGCAGCACGAAGAAAGGCACCAAAATAATCAATAATCTGCTCACCGAGACAGCGATATAAACAAAATTTTTTAGTTGCCGATAAAATTGTTGAGGAAAATCAAAATCAAAAAGTTTTCAATTTATGATTTTAAATAAGTTTTTTCAACGAAACCAATGAACTGACGCCAAAGAAAACCGCAATAACAATCATAATCAGGATCATGATTATGACAGAGAATGTTGACAATAACAACGGTAGACACGATGGTTGTGGAAGTGATAACTTTTCAACTTTATTTCCGTGAATGTGTATGCGAGCGAATGTAGGGCAGGATTTGCTAAAGGCGTACAAATAAACTTTTGTAACTCAAACAAATCAAGTCTAATAAGAAGCAACTTTAACATTTTTATTATTGTTGGAAACTTTCCTTTGATAGTATGGGGAATAATTTAGTTGCACAAAAATGTTGGCATTCATACACACATACCCCCAAAATATGATCCGCATGCCCACGCACACAAGCGCCTACACATTTACATATATATAGACCATATTTGATAAAGTAGATATCCCTGTCGCTTTTGTCGCATTAAAAATATTCGTGCACTTGAACTTCCCCTTGACATAGCAGTAGTCGCTAATCTGTTCGCCATCCTCGAACTAAGATTACTTCTATAATGAATATAGGATTAAGGGGAGTAAAGGCTAATAAGTTGGGGCAGTTGTCCCATCATCCACGTCTTTGGAAGTAAATTCTTTTCGTTAGAAGCCAAATAACTTAACAAAATTCGTATCTCAACGAATATTTTCAAAAGAAATCAAATCCTAAAACTATTCGCTAGTTCTTGTTATCTTTACTTACGTTTCAAATGACGATGGGCGGCCACCATTTTATGCAACCGACAAAACACTATTTTTATGCGCGGCTAATTGAAAGAAGAGTCATTTATATAGTCCGCCACGATGTTAACCTGTTTTTAAACAAAAAAAAAAGAAGAAGAAGAAGGAAATCTATCGAAAACAGTTTTAGGTTTTCCTTCTGCAAAAGTTGTGGCAGTTTAGTTTTTCTGCCTGATTTTCTTAATGACAAATTGAATCTCCCGCGAAGAGTGGAACGAGAAAATAAGATTTTTTTTTTTTTTTATCATCATCACCATCGTTACCGGTAAAGCTGGATTTGTCTACATATTGCAATGAAGTGAAGATTTTAATGAGAAAAGTTTTCTTTTCTCTTGTCAAGATGAGTTAAAGCCCTTAAAAATGCAATTACAGGGGATTTATACAACTTTAGCTTAGACTTTTAGATAAATAAGAATCTTCAGAGAGGAAACCGAATATTACAAATCCATTAGAACAAATGTGTACGGATGTGTACATGAAAAGATAAACATATTCAAAATATTAAGAATACGAGGCGTCGGTCGTTAATGGACGAAAACTAAGAAATATGTCATCATCACCATCACGGACAACGATATACTCGATCGAAATCGATTTGGCCGATAATAATACACTCATATATATATATATAGAGGGAACTTGGGATAAATGATCTGAACAAAACTGTTTTCAGTTGAGTACGTCCTTCCACATCGGAATACCAAAATTTCCTAACACCACTGTGTGCCCAAAAGTAAAACCCATTTAATGTTTTCTTTTTTAAATCTAATTATTATTCGAAATCGAACTTGTCGCCTTCAACGTAATCCTCAAACTCAAATAATTATCCTTATTAACAATTTGGCCCTTCGAAAAGAATTCACAGTGCACAACACCGCGATAATTGAAGAAAACTATTAACATTACTTTGATTTTTCAGCGACTTTCGCGCGATTTCTTCCATCTTGGCTCAACTTTTCCAAAATATTCGCATGATCAATCGGTTGTTTCTGTTCCAGCTCGTATACGTAAATGCGTTTCATGGCCGATTAATAGTCAGAAATCCTCTTGTCACACACATTGTAAAAATCGATAAAAGTACTTTTTGTGTCGTACAAACCCAAGAGCAACTGAAATTGAATTAATGGCTTTTATGATGTGAAATTTGACACAGACGAGTGTCCTAGGATAACAACCTATTTAGAAAAAAAAAAGAAAGAAAATTTCTGCTTTTCAATATACTCGCGAAATTTAATTAATTAATTAAACGAATCGTATGAAATTTTGCCTGTGTGTGTTAGATAACAAATGATATACTAACTCAATAGTAATGTGATCGCTTATACAAGCCTAGAACCATAGAGACGGAATGTTTTAATTACAAAAAATGTTATGTTGAGCTTTTGGGATGTGTTATGTTACATTCAAAAACGATTTTGCGCTGAGAGCCCACCAACTCAGTTGGTAAGGGTGTTGTTCCAATTACGCAAATGTTGCAGATTCGATCCCCGCCATGAACGAATTAGTTAAACAAAGGTGGCAAATATGAATAAATTTTTTATACCAAGCCACACTTTGTGCGCATAATTGGTAAAATATTATATAAGCCTCAGTTATATCATACAAAGTAGCTGCTTTTCAGCAAATCACACTGCGAGGCAAATCAGTTTTTTTTCATTTCCCTGATTCCGTCATTTTATCTTCTTGTTACATCTTAAGGTTTGAAAATAAGAAGTATACAGAAATTAGTCGATCTAGAAATGGCTATCGTATAATCTACCGGTTAAGAGATTCGCAGGTTCGAAAACTAATACGATAGGGTACGTGGACCGTAAATTGTACTTTTCTTGCTTATGTTTATTCTCTATGGCAAGTTTTATGGACAATTTTGTACAAATGCATTTTATGGTGATATTTCCCAATAAATTGAATAGAACTCATTCCTTTCACACTGCGGAGGATGGATGCGGTTCATCTTGTTTTTTCTTGCCATGGAAACATGCATTGAGCATCTAGAAGAACACCTTCATTAACTACATATGTACATTTTTAATCAATATGGAATTTTGTACTCATTTAAGCAGATTACTCTGCCCGTTTGTCGGGCTCTGCAACGTTTTTGTTAAACACTCCGCCGCTATCGCAAAAGTTGAATTGCCGGCTTTAAATTTCGCGAACTTTGCAACTGTATGCAAGCAAACTGGAACTGAAGAATGAGTGGACCACAAATTGAGGGCACTTCCATTTTCTTAATTTCTCGCTCTTTACTCAAACACTGTAACAGATACAACGATAAAAATTTCCATTTTCTGTAATATCTGTGCAAGGACGGAAAAAACAGCCAAATTCGTATAATACTATAAAGTATCGAAATTTCGTTTTTTATTTGTGATTGACTGATGCACAGCTAAAAAATTGATTTCTTGGACTATTTTTTAGACACGAAGAATTGCAACAAGTAAGAAAATTATGTTCGGTTGTGACCGAATATTTTATACTCATCACTGTTATACTAAAAAATAAAAAAAAAAAACGTAAAAGAAATAAATTTTCATGCTCTATAATATGGACTGGGCGCGGCTGAATTTTTGCATTTTCAAAATAAAAGTTTGTCTCACGTAGTCATGTGGCCGTTGTAGGTGTGCTCGTTAAAAAGGTTCGCAAATATACAGGCGATGTCTTCATTTTCGCTAACGGGAGATTTCTTACCGCACTTGAGTAGATGGACAGATGGACAGATACACAGATAAACAGACGGACATGCATTCCAAACTTGAAATTGGTCCAAAATTTATAAACTTCATTTGATTTTTGAAGCTTGTTTCTGCGCTTTATAAAGGTATTGAAAACAAATTAAATTTTGATACCCAATAATACTAGGTAGGTGTGGTCAATTCTTTCCATTTTTGTATAGATAGTACAGCATCGCCCATAGGATAAGCGTTTTTTACTATATTTATCTGCTATAGTTAATGAGTAATGATCAGAAGACTAGTTTTTTAAACCAGAGGTGTTCTCAGTTTACGTGGTACAGTGGATCATTCGACCGATTGTTCCCATTTTCAATACCAAACTTCATCCAATGTTTTGCCGCAACAGCATTGCGTATTGTTGTCAGGCTATCATTTCATCAGGTTAGCTCCTGGGAGGATTTCTTACATTAGATATATTCGCGGTAAAACGCAAAAATTTTTTGTGCAAATTCTTATATAGGGTAGAACGCAGAAATGGACGTGGGTGGTCAAATTTGGTAGACTTCATTTTTATTAGAAATTACTATTGGGGATCAATTTTCATCATACCATATTAAAACTCGTATAAAAGATCAGTTTTTATGAAAATACTTATATTAGGTAAGAATCAAAAAGTAGGCCGAGATGGTTCAAATTTGGTACAGTTAATCTTTTTTATCTTAAATTACTATTGTAATCTGATTTTCATCATGACACAAAGAAAATTAGGCCTTTTTGTCATAGGAACTTTAGTTTTCATTATATAAGAGGGGGTTCGAAAATTTGCCGCAGCCTTTTATAATGGCGTTGAGGTGCATATTGGAAATCTATTTAAAAAGCCAAATCCTATTTGTGAACTTTCAGCAACTTTCTATTCATTCCCTTCACACACTATATGTTCACGAAGACTTAATAAATATTTCCGTGAATTTTTTTCTTTTTTAAATTCTATCTCATGTGCGCATGCAAGTGTATGAAGCTTTAGTTTCCTGTATTCGCGTTTTAAAATTTTATGAAAAAAGAATTTGGAGACGGTTTCCGACTTCTGATAACTGGCTATTGTTAAAGAAATGGATTTTAAATAATGTAACAACATGTAGTAAATAATTTGATGTCGTCAAAAGATTTCAATACAAACCCATATTTATGTTAGATTTAAAATAAATGAACAAACAGAGTACGTGTCTCGTAAAATGTACAATCGTGTTAATGACTTGCCTTTACGTTACACAATCATGCTGAGCATACGAATAAACGTACCAAGGCAGCTGATAACGGGCTGTGTTTGATTAAGCATGTGAGCGGTAACGAATGACGCGTTAGGATTTGTTAGTGTTTTTCCATGCAATAAAGAGAACTTAAGATTTTTACAAAGTAACATCGAATAGAAAAAATCGATTGGTAAACGAACCTTTGCATTACGTATGTAGAGGAAATTTTTAGCCACAAAGCGTGCGGTCTCGACTGACCATAATGTGCTAACATTGCTGCTGCTGCTGCTACTGCTGCTGCTGCTGTTGTGCGCGAAAGCATCAAAATGTGTATGCATATATATGCATAAATACAGACATGCATGCATACATGTCATCCATTCAATATTTTCTTACATGTACATTTATATGCATGTATGTGTAAAAACTTTCATTCACACATACATACATACGTATTTACGTTCATTTGAAATCCGGGTGTTCTTTATCCTTCTACACGAGCGAAAGAGAAAGCAGTTAACTGAGAACTCGCCAATTTTTGGAAATTTTTGCTTTCAATTTTTTTTTTTTGCTTTAGATATTTTCGTCCTGAACTGTTCATTTAACCTTCAGCAGATTACTCACGTTTATAGTAATCACAGATTAACAACACGTTTCACATTTGCTATTGAAATTTAACGATGGACCAAAGTCTTCTAACATTGAAGGAAGAAAAATAATATATAAATAAATAAACAAATAATTACATAATTTACTAAACTTTCTAGTTCTCGTCAATCTTCAAGTTCCGGTTTAAATGTGAAATAGTCTTTTTTTTTTTTTCTTAGCGGTTACTATGAGCCATAGTTGTGAACGAAAGGTAAATAAGTTGACTTTTTCAAATATACAATTAGTAAAGAGCGATTTAAAGCTAAATTCATTCTATATAGAATGGTGGCAATTGTGTAAAGCTGTGTAAATTATGCCAAGTTTTTCCTCGATAAAAATAAAAGCGACCATGCCTATCGTAAACAAGAAACATATATTTGTTTGTATGTTTTGCGAAAATGAAACTAAGTAAAAAAGGCAATTCCGGATGAATTCTTGTCGAATTCTTTATACGAATTCTGTATAGAATGGGAGAAAGCAAAACCCACTTATGTAGATCCGATTGATATATATTTAGGTTGGCGCCAAACTTCTGTCATACTTTAGATAATACATTTGTGTTTGAAAATTAATGATGTATTCATCGGTAGCCAGATAATGAATAGTGAATAGGGAGATGGGTTACCATCTAACACGGGCCATAAAATGTCATTATCGTTCAGCTCGACGATTTATTTCGAGACTAAAATCCCCGGAAAGAAATTTGTCAAACATGTACAACTTCACTTCCCAACGCATTCTTTTACAAGCAACCGAACTCCGAAGTTCGTAACTAACTGAAGAAAGATATTAAAAGTAGTCATCTTGGATACTCTTATATCTATAAACGTTAGCTAAAACCTTCGTTTTCAAAAGTCCTTGGTACAAAAAGGACTTGGATGCCAACGTCGATTGTAGTTATTAATAATATATTATTACAGCAAATAAAAGCCGCTACTTTTGCTACCTTTCTAAAAACTAATACGGCCTTATCACTATAGAACTTCTGGGATATTTATGGAAAAACGGAACAAAATGATTTTCGCAGATTTCATTTAAAGCCATCTTTATAACATGAAGAGAGTGCGACAGCAAAGTGCGATCTCCGGACGATGAGGTAGTTTTGACGTATAATTAAAAATTTATATAACCTGATTTTCCGTGCTGGAAGACAGCGACTTTCCCATTATGCATTACAATGCGCATTGTAGTCGCATTAGTTGTTCACAGTAGACCCGGAAATCCATCGTCTTGGCACGTTTGAAATAGTTTATAATGAATGATACCTTCCAACTCCACCAAACACAAAATACTGTCTTACGTGCGGCATCAGTCTACGCTTTGCCAAACTTGGTACAGTTTCATTCACTTTGCATCTCGGTCTTCTTCGCACATTACTTTTGGGAGTGATTTACTTTCCATTCCTCGTTATCAATCTCTTCAAATGAAAGCTTAGTCTCTCCAAGTTTTCACTATCAATCCATTTGATAGTCAAATATTGAGTATTAGTTTCATATTACTCGCTCAACGTTATACTAATAACTTAAAACTGTGTTTTTGGTCAAACTACATTTTAGTTCATAGGATGCAACGTTAGTCTTTTCCTCTTTCGATTAAGAAATTTCATCGATTTTATCAACAATTGAGCGACCCGCGACCTTGACGTTAAAATTTTGAAAGCGGACTATGGCTTGATAGATAGTTAGTGTTAGGTTACCAAAGTTGCGCGACTACCGCAAGTAATGGTATCTTATCATATTTGAGTGTAAAGGCTCTATTGTGTGACTACGTAACTTCTTGCATTTCGACTTCGAAAATCCAGATGAAATAGAACCACTTGAACCACAACAAACGATAATGTTGTGCGATATTTGCGCTGTGACTGTGTTAATTGACCAATACTTTTTCAAAAATTCTGCTAGTTCGAGGATAACAGTCAATGATTGCGATAGCTGGCCTGTTTCTGTCTGCAATGGTTGGCCTTCTTTGATCTCTAGTGAGTGCAGTTCTCCTAAAAGAAAAATTTAAATTGATAACCGATTGCAAAATCCTACAGTTTCGACGGATGATGATCTTACTTTTGATAATATTTCTATAGCCCTTCAGCTTCCAACATTTCCTTCAGATATCTCCACTATTCCACATAGCTCACCTGGGATATATATGTTATTCTAGTATTCGTTCCATTTTAAATACCAAATAGGAATATACTTAAGAGGGCTTTCTAAACCAGTAGAACTAATTGCTTACATAAAGATATACATAGAAAAGCCACCAAAAATTTGATGGCCAAAAGTTTTCAAAACGTTTTTCCACGTTGCCCCAAATACCGCAATTTGGATTTGAAAACATCAACAGCTGTCACCTGCTCAAGCCTTTTTCAAATTTCGCAGACGTCATTTACGTTCGAAGCGAAGACATCGGACAGAGGAAACTTGATTTTGGTGCAAAAATCCATCATTAATAATGTGAGTAAACGAATAATAGAAATAGATAAATAAACTTCTGATGAAGAAGTTTTTGTAAAATTCTTCGATTTCATTCGCTAACATAGCCTCCTTCAATCATGACATAAATAGTCCAGCAATTTTCTTAGATTTCTAAAACAATTCGTGAAAACCCTCAAAATATGGTATAACTTCAGCAATGATTTCATCATTCAACCGAAATCATTCGATGCTCGATCATCTTTTAAGGCCACTAAACAAGTAATAGTTATTATGTACATGAAGGTTCGTATCATTCCCATACTATTGATTGTGAGGGTTTGATACCTGCTTGCACTTTGCACTATTTTTGTTTTAGTCATTTTTGCCGAACTTGAAATTAAAACCCTTTCTTTCTTTAACATGAAAAACTTTAACGAATTTGTCATATAACCACTTCGCTATCGTATAGTCTAGTGGTTAGGACGTCCGGCACTCAGCCGGAAGACTCAGGTTCGAATCCTGGTGCGGTAGAACCATGAAATTGCACTTTATTATAGTATGTGCTTATTGCAAACGCTCTCTAGTAAAATTGTAAATTGGTTATCAAATCAGACGAAAAACGTCGAGATATTTTTTTTCAGAGACAAATATCTCTAATTTCACAGATTTCGTTGTCCAGTATTGTGGTATACAAATGTTTAAATATTTTTTTCTATATATTTATTATTTGTTCGTCTTTTTCCAAATTGAGTTTGGGATTGTGAATTTTAGAATAACGTAACTTTTATTGGTAGACTTTAGGAAAGAATTACTTGCGGAATAATTATTTATAAGAACTTTTATCTAACAACACAAGTTTTCGATTTCTCTCTTCTTTTGTTTTAGTGCGATCTTCAGAATATGCATCATCTCCTCTCCTCATCATTGATGCTTTGAGTATGACAATCAAATATCAATACTTACTGGAAGGCCATATTCCTCTCTTTGATTGCATGTGAGAATTGCACATCAACACGATGGCATTGTTTAATATTTTTTGATATCTGCCCTAGCGAAGCAAGCAGAAAAAATGTCTTCTATCAGCCGTAGTGACGTTGTGCACTGTATCGAATTTCGCCAGAGTTTTAGCTGATTTGCAAAAGGCAATTATTTTCGATTGAATTAACTCAAACCAGAATTTTTTTTTTTTTCGTTTATATTTAGAAAGTTTGAATTAGTGCGGCCCGTTTTCTAAGAGAGAGTTTCTATGTACGAGAGAGAGTATGGTTTTCCCATTTCATAGTACATTAAGCTATACCTACTTGTATATAAATAATCGCAATAAAACGTGCATAATATAATTTTTTCAAACTTTGAGTAAGTGTTGTCCTCTGCCAAAGAAGAAAATACGCCACTTGCCGGAAGCTTTGCTTTTTCTGCTTAATTCGAAGGGTAGTGCTGGCATGTGATGAACAGTGAATGGGCGGAGTATGCGAACGAAGAATATCCACGATAAAACTGAATATACATGATGGCCACAGTTGGAACAGTCAGCTGAGTATTGTGTATCCCAAATGAAACCATTATCAAAGAGCACTGCCAACTGCGAGAAAGAATGGACGTTATATAGCATAAAGCATAATAACGTGCCTTTTTAGTATGAAGGAATTCGAGACCGCATAGTAAAGATCATTAGAGAAATGGTTGCAATTCTAACCTATAACATGTGTTACCCTCCTCGCTGTAACCATCCTATTCTAGTAATCCTTTTCAATTAACGCGACTTTCAATAGATGACTTATTGTTTGCACGAATGGTGCTTCCTTTCTTATCGTGATATCCACGATGAGACATTTTTTTCGAGATAGAAACCAAAAATTGCCTAAAAAAAGGGGAAAATGTAGTAGCCAACGATGTATAATACTTTGATTAAAGTTTTCATTCTGTTGATTTTAAAATAAAAACGATAAAAACATGGACCGAAGTAATTTTAAGTCTCAACATAGGCAATAATTTCTCATATGCGAAGCAATATAACTTGAGAGGAATAATGTTACCAGCGTTGACCCTAAAAGAAGCTATGAAGGGTGGAAAAGACACGACTCTTTCTTTGGTGCGATATTATGCAAAAGGGTATAATAAACACATAAATATATTTCTTCAAGCCACAAACTTTACTCGCAAAGCTAAACGTCTATCATTACAGACAATTTGGCGGCACAATTAAATAAAATTTTTTGTGTACTGAGTCATACGGGTCCCTTTGAAAATGAGCGAGTAAAACTTGCTCGCGAAATACGCAGCTTCAGAAACGTTGATTATGAACAGCATAATGGAAAAGTTTCACTTTCAAAAGTATTTCGGGCAAAAGAAGTCAAGACAAGAGAGAAACGATGAAAATATGCAGCAATGGTACCATGAACACTGCTCGTATACAAATTGTAATCTTTTCCCACCTCTGTATCCAACACACGTTGAGAAAATCAAGATCACAGTATTTGCAAGAATGCATCTTCGTCATATAATCGTTAAGAAATCTGAAGAACATAATATCAATAAAGTATTCAACCCTATTAAAGGGACTAGACAAACCATCTAGTTTGCCCTCAAAAAAAAAAAAAAAAAAAGAAAGAAAACAAGAAGACGGGCTTAGTTGCTAATGCCAATCCTGCTCTTTTAGTCCTACAATTTATATTCTTATAATAATAAAACAATATATACGAAAAAATGAAATATCAAATAAAAAAAAAAAAAAAATGAAATGAACTTTTTACGGAAACTGATGGCATAAAACTTATTTGGTCTTTATGTTTGGCATTGTGGAGAACAGACGATAAATAGAAGAATTAGAAAGCAATTTAAACTCATTATATTATTATATTCTTATCTTTCTATGTACTTTAAAGTTTCGCAACACAAGTCTCCCTGCTTTTCTATATAAAAAAACTAAAGTGTGATGTTTGCTGGATTATTTTCCATAGAAGTTTTTTTAAAGAAAAGTTTTTTTTGCGGTATTTATGCCATTATGTGCTTTCACTTAGTATAGAGTTACGTCTTTATGAAAAATGTTGTTTTAATGTAAAAGTTCATCGAATAGATGAACATTTAATATTTCATTTTAGATATATTATTATTAATTTGATTACCCTACACGACTTGTGGTACAAGGTTGTATTGAGTTTGTCTGGATGTGTGCAACGCCTTGTACGACTTGAGATAGGACCACCTTTTTCATACCAATCGATTTGGAATCATTTCTTGAGTCAATCTAAACTTGTCTATCTATCTGTCCGTCTGTCCATCTTGTGTTTTTGTGTTCAATCTACAGATCGTAATTTTTAAAATATTTTGATGTAATCAGGCACAATCACGAGCTCTCGCCCAAGGACGAACGCTATTGAAAACGGTTCACTTCCCACATAATGCCTAATTTTGAAAACTGATTGTATGAATAACTGTAGGATGGAATAGGGTATGTAGAGCATACTCTTCTTACTATTTCTTTTTCTATTCTATTTAATTGTTTATTTGTTTACTAATTTACTTGTTTTCGATTTATTCTAATTCTTAGTCTTAATACTTGTGAGATTAATTTATCGCGAGCAAATCTCGTGTTTGCATCTTTCAGTTAAAAATGCAGTAATAAATGTATATACAATTCGATACGTATAAGTTAGCGCGAGTAGAGCGCATTTCATGTCAAGAATTTCATTAAAATCCTGTTAACATTTTCTTGACATTGTTTCGTAAACTATTTGATATCAAAGTTAAAGTGTTTCAAGTTCAAAGTGAAAATATTTTCAATTAACCCATCTTTCGCGAATATCGAATAATTGTTTAAATGCTTTCGGTAAATACCAACGCAGCGCATAGCAACGCAATGCAACGAAACTTTGACTGCGTAGTGTAAAATTCTGATAGCAATTACAACAGAACAACAGAACAAAAAGAAAAAAACTATTATTTAAAATAATTTCAATTTATTGTAATATTACGCGAACATAACTTTTGTTCATTTGCACTTTCAAAAACCAACACGCTTACGGTAAACGAGGATTACAGAAGCGATAATTAACTACATGGTGTCATTACTCTATAACCAGAAAAAAAAAAAGAAAAAATGTGCACCTTTTATGAGCTGTATATATATGTTAAAATTAGTGGGGAAAAAGAGAGAAGTGAAACCACTGGGTCATATTCCGCATCAGAAGGTATGAAATGAATTGTTTTTTAATTTTCTTCTTTTTTTTTTTTTGGTTTTATGTTTACCTTCGAAATATACCTTAAAATTTGTGTAAATTTGGTTGCCTGAGCCATTACATGGAGGTGTGTGTGTGTGCGTGCAACCGAGCAATATTCCATGTGTCTATATGTCAGCGTCGTTATGAGTTTCGTTTACTTTCACTTTTCATTTCATAACAGATTAGAGCCATTTATTTCTTTAGAAATGAATTTTGTTTCTGAAAAAATAGTTTCAGGAGAATGTTAAACCTTGTTTAAAAGACGCCAAAGAAAGTAAATGCGTAGCAAATATTTCACGACTTATATATGGCAAGAAAGCATATTGATATTCGTTATGCAACGCAATATAGTAAAGAAAGACCTCATAAAAACGCGGTCGGAACCTTTCTATGAGAGGCAGTTCATGAAATTCCCCCAGTCAAAACAAATGTTTCACACTAGTTTGTTATGTCGAAATACAATTATTCAGCGACTTTTGGAGAGAAATTTTGGAAATTCAATTTTTTCCTATTTAATGACTTCTCAATTTTAGAGCATTATATGCGGAGTGGTCGAAAAAGTGGACCGATTCGAACCAGTGAGAAGCGTCCGCTATGTCCGTCTTTCGGTCAAAGCCCTGCAGTGTACTAAATTTGTGGGTTGAACACAAAAATATATGGACACAGGGACAGACAATATCGTTTCAGAAAATGATTCTGAATTGGTATGATAAAAGGTGGGTCTATCTTAAACCCTTCCGCTTGTTGCATACATCCGCAAAAACTACTCACCTACCATCATAAATGGTGTAGGGAATAATAAACAATCATTAGTGAACTTTTCAAAGCAATTTGTTTGACTTGGATTAAAAGAAAAGTGGTATTATTTGCTAAATACGTACTTTTTGGATTTTTTTTCGTACATATATACCTATGTGTATACCACAGCGCCTAAAGCACAGAAATCTATACACTTTTGTTTGCAAACAAATGCTTAATACAATGTAATTAATAGTTTAACACAACTTTTGACCGCACAAATAATGCGAATGAATTTGCAAGCAATTAAATGGCTACTACCGTTATTGATAATAGAAAGAGAAAAATAATTTCTTCCATTTTAGCAGATTTTACTTTGAAGATGCACGTCAGGAACGGCGAGAGTTCAGAAGAGCAAAAAATATGAATTCAATTTCCGTGTTAACGCAACACTAAATAAAGCTAATAATATCAGAGAAAATTGATGTGTGACTATTAGGCAGATAGTAAGCTCATTGAGACTTCGATTTCCAAATAATTAGTCCAGCAGCGCCGTTCAAAACTGATTTCAATTTGCTTCGCTACTGTTCTAATCTAAAAGATCGCCGTCATTGCGCTTCAATTGATGTTGAAATAAATTAATTAATTCATTAATGCAACTACATGCGCATAAATTGCTTTAGGCTATAAAGAAAGTTATCATCTACTTTGCTGTCTTAGACGCAACAAATATATTAATTAGTGGTTCTATCGAAGAAATATTTTTGAATTAATTGAAATGTTAAATTTTACTGTAAGATGTCGTTTACAAATTCTATCTGACATCGAAGTTACATTCCATCCCACAAATAAACTAAACGGGAACGTTTAAGAACACTCTGAACTGCTATTTATGGTGCTATATATTTATAAACAGTGATCGGTTGAAATATACGGTAACAGTATATGCTTGGCTACTGAAAGGTGATGGATGGAGTTTGCGAAGTGGGTATATCTTCTGCACGTTGTCGTTGCCCGTATATAACACAAATTGTATCAAATTTGGAAAACAATGTCTCCATTCTGCCGGAAGACTTTAAAGATTTTATAGAATTCACTTTGGACCCTAGGATACACCGAAGTACTCTTCGTATACTTTTGTAATACAAAGAATATAATAATACTTCTGACGTAAAATTATGTACAAGCTTGTTTCAGAAAAAAGGAAAGTTTTGATATAATTTACTTACAAGCGCTTTGCACGCATACGTTTCATGAAATTTATTGCGATTGCATGCAAGCTAAGTGCGAGGGAATTTTACCTGAATTTAAATTAAAAGTAAATTTTTATTTAACTCCTTTTCAATATTCTGCCATAATTTATTTTTCGTTATTTTTATTGTTGTTAATTTAATCCCTCTGTAATGTTGTTACGATTAATTAGAACCCACAACTCTTTTTTTACATAGTAGGTACGTTCCTTAGAAAACGGCGCAAAAAAATATCGTATAGAAAATCTGACAAATCTTTTAACATTAAAAAACTCGAAATATTCTCCCAAAAAACCGTGCACAAAAAATAACAACGAAATCCTTATTATATATTTATGAAACAAAAACAATTCATTTTTATTAAAAAAAGAGAAAAAAAAAACATTAAAATTGTGTGTGTGCTTAGCGAAGATGGAATAGATAAGTGAAAAATGTAAATATTTAAACTAGAATTAGAAACAACAGTCAATTTCGTAACTAAGCGAGCACAATTTTTACGAACTGGAAGAAAAATTAGTGAATATGTCAGATATGTGTAGCACAGCGGCCGGGTGTGATTCAAATGAAGAATTTCTTTCGTTGCTAACGACCTCTGTTGATTTTTTTACTGTTATAAAGTCTTTCTTTTTTACTGTTAGTGTTATTTTTTTTTTTTTCGTGTTCTCAAGTTGCTTAGATATAGAAACCTTGTTGTTCAGCTCACTTAAAACTTAAGATTGCGTTGAAATTTTAGTGCACGCGCCTTGCCAAGATCATGAGTAAGTAAATTCTGTTTCATTATTGTAGCATATGTCAAGCCCTCGCGAATTAAATCAGCCGTTAATAGTTGAACTTCACCTGCTGTACACATAAGTCTGTATAAGGCACTATGCAAATTAGGATTGAAAAAAAATTGATCCGTGTTAGAACAAAAAATTCGTGCAAAAAAGTGTATTTGTTCTTAGTGGTGAACCGTGTTATTTCTGAGTGGGCTAAAAAAAGGCAGCGTAAAAAAAGAGTTCGGTGTATATAAAAAATTGAAGGGAAAAAACATTCCTTATAGAAATTAATTTAAGCGGAAATTGTTTGTTTCATAAACATAGAAATGATTGTTAATTAATTAAATTTTTTTTTGCCTTTTTTTAGAGACTTGTGTTGCGCGCAGGGCGCAAAAAATATTTAACATGTTCAATATTATTGCGCTTAGGCACACCCACATACTTCCTTAAATGCTTTTTTATGCGCGCACACATATTTTTATAAATAATGATTATTTTCAGAAGTTGATATAAAGAACAGGAAAGACTTGAGAGGGAAGAAATTTAAAAACACTGATCCAAAATAATTTTATGTAATTCGTGTAATCGCTAGCGTTTGATTGACACACAAAAGAGAATATTAGAAGATATTTGTACAAAGGGCTCCCTGCACAAGAAACTTCACCAGTTTATCAGAAAAAAGTAAAACGACATCTAGCGAATTTGTAACTGAAAAAATCTGAGATTAAAAACAAAAAACTACCGAACAAACGTGATTATGCACCAACGGTATTTGTCTAATCAAATACAAACACAGTTAACGCAGTCAATGTATATGCGGTGTAACAATAACAAGGCAAAAATAAAGTTTGTGACGTTTCTTGAGGCAGAGATAGCTTTCGAGTCCTTTAACTTTACCAACGCAAAGACAATCGTGCCATACTACAGTGTGCATGAAAAGTGAAGGAAACATCTTCCTGAGATTTGTTTATACATTCAAACGTACGTCACTTCGTTTTGAAAGTGAGGAAAAGTTCTGGAAAAACTCCTTTATCTTTTACAATATCTCGTAATGTTAAGCACATAAGCGGTTTACATGTTTCCGCTCTGTTAAAAACACTTCGATCTCTAATCGGCCCAGTGTTGATAAAGTCGGCGAAATTCTACAAAAAATTGCGAAAAAGCCTGACATTTCATCTTATGACATATCACCGAACTTAAACACAGTCTGACGGTGTATTTATCATAATTAAACGCAATAAGAGCGAAAAATTGAATCGAACCCATTTCAGTTTACTAAGCGATGCAAAGATCGAGGTGCAAAGACGAAAATGAACAAACCCTAGCAAAGCTTGAATTGATATCACGTAAGATAATGCTTTGTCTTTAGACATTTTGGAAAGTAATCGTCCATCATAAGCTATTTCAACCTGGTCAAGACGACTGATTCACAAGTCTGCCGTCAACAACTACTGCGCTTAAAGCACTTTATTGATTTAAAGAGTCCAGAATTGGTTGATAAGAAACGCGTCATATTTTGTTACTCGTTCGAAGCCCTATGCCTTACTCAGCAAAAATTTAAAGAACTTGACTTGAAAGTTTTCATACATTCGCAGCGAAGCTCGAACCTCGCCCCGTCTGATTACAATTTGTTTTGCTCTCTGCAAACGTTGCTTCCGTTATGCAGAAATCATAGAAGCCCTACAATAACAGCGTAATGGTTTCACGCATATTAACGCATATTAAAGTTAACATGAAAATTGGTGAAATTTATATTTTATTATATACACATGCACGATGTGCACTGTCAGTGTTCCTCATTTACCTACTGTTCGCGGATTCTATGTACTTAAGTTAATGATCACTATTAGGTCATTTCTGCAATTCTTAGGTCATTTTCTACAATTAAAAAATCACAATTTAGTTGAAAGACCTGTTTATCATATCGTCGATTAGGTTTTCGAAGCAATAATGATTCGTATTCAATGGCGGTAAAGTCTAACTTTTGTTGGATTTCAGAAATTTTATCGTAACGTATCGAAAACTCGTATCAAAAACTTCTTGGCCATTCTGTTAGGGTTGAGATTTTGAGTCAGTATAGAGATTCTCCCATCACAGACAAAGAACAGAAAAAAGTGTGCATATATTTAGCATTCGCTACCGCAGATTAGATTTGGTTAAGGATAGAATAGCAGTTTGCAAAGTGCAAAAGTTAACGAACAGAGATTCGCCTTAACAATCTTTACTAATCCAAAATGTCCTTAAGTTTTTAGCATTCGAACGTAAATGTTTAACTATGTGATGGTTACACACTTCCCAACATAGCTCATGTTGTGCTTGTGCTTTATTTAATCTCTACAGTCCAGTACAGACATAAATGTAAAAGTATATAAATTGGTTGATAAACCCGTTTTCCTTTTTGCAGTTTGACCTGAACGATAGGCAACATTTATTTTAACTTTACAGGTGATGGTAAAATCGAGACTGCATTAGTTTTTACTTTATTTTGCACAAGAATGCTACGTTTTTACTGCTATTGGGACATGACATTAAATGCTTGTGCGACGCATTCAAGTGTGAGTATTTTGAGGGTCAAACTGAATATGAAAAAACTGTATAAATAATAGTGCTGTCAAGTACATTGTTGTGGTTTCTTGGCTGGCTTAAAGTGAATATTGTTGTTGTGTGATGTACTGAATACACTTCACTAACGCAAGCATGCGATTCTTAATGTTATGTAAAGTCTTAATAGTCAAATTATTGCAAACTTCTCAAGTGCAAGAGACTTCTTCACTGCTTCATTGCCAAAATGTACATTTTCATGATGATTTAAATATTTATTTCTAGTTCAAGGTGCGTTTTTGTATTACCAAGTCCGTCCGTATCTTTACAGCTTTTCAAATTATCAATTTTTCACTCAATACCTTTCTGTGGAAAAAAATGCAAGTATCATGTGATGTAATAATAATACAATACAATTTTTTTTTGCTTCTTGTCGTCTTAAAACGGCCACTGTTTGTATTAGTAATAATCTCGCAGCCAATTAACTTTTATATTCATATCGCGAAGTTACATTTCTGTCAAGTTAACCATAACTGTTTATTTAGTAAGGCTCACAAGTCGATCTAAGACTTAAGTAAGGATATCATTTTAGTGTAATTGACTTAAACGCGCCTTAAACTATACGAAAATGCGTTAGAGAAAGATTGTTATAAGGATGGAAAAATTTTTTACTTCCCAAAGCTGATTTTCCTATCTTCAAGAAGGAGTGACATATGATTGAAGGAGGCTGTGTTAGCGAATGAAATCGAAGAATTTTACAAAAAAAGAAAAATAATAATAATTTTTTAATACTTAGTCCGGGTATTTATTTAATACATTGTGTTGAATAGTTATATGGTGATAGTTGGACGTTCCAGTAGGACGAAGGACTCTTTTCAATCGCGCAACGCTGACAGTGAGTCGCTACCTTAACCCGCTTGGGAACCTTTGCGGAATACTTTCCAACAAGATATTTTCAAAGTCTAAACAATATTTTATCCTCAAGGAACTTAAATTTCATGCATTGCCGGAATGGGAGAAGATTGATATGACCACTATCAAAATTTTAGTGGGTTTTATGCGGTGTAGACTATTTATTTATTTATTTATTTGCAGAGAGAAACCCAATTATTATCAATAGTCAACTTTATACGCGATTTATGGAAAATATTTCTGTCCGTAACAGGATATACTGAATGAAAGTTTTTGTCAAAAGTAATTGGATTAGAACCATTTTGAAAGGACTCTTTTCAACGGACATCCTTTACTGTAACCAGGTCTTCAAATTCTCATAAAGTGAAATATTTCACAAAATTTCACTTCTTTTCTAAAGTAGAAACACTAAATTATATATGTAGGTGATAAAATTTCATCATGTGGATATTAAAAAAAACATAATGTTTACAGTTTCTACGTAATCCTGCAAAAATACGTATCGGAAACCGTACGCAAACATGTAGCGCGGAAGTAAAACGTAATACCAAATATGAGACTACGATATACGTTTCTGATTTTCGTGAAAATTGATACCTTAATGTATTTGTAAGGTTAAATACACCCTCGCTGCTCTCCGGCAGCGACCGTAAGTAATACTGTAAGGTAGTGAAAGATCTTTCTTTATGCAAAAGAAAAGGAAATCGTATTGGTTTTTTTTTTACTTTCGAAGTCAGGTTGCGAAGGTAACTTTCGTACTTGAGTTCACTGTAATCCTATAATGAAGTTTTATAAGCATACACATTTACATTTCTTACCGGTGCTTATTGAGACGTTCTTGAAGTTTGTTACGGAAGATGAATACTTTTAGTGCTTACTAACTGTTAACACAATGTTAAATGAATTTAACTGAAGGGAAAGAAAAATTTGCTTAAAAATGTATTCCAACATTTTCTGAAAAGTTTTTTTTCTCAAAAACTAAAGAGCCTCTTAATCTGGTATATAAGTAAACGCTAGCATTCGATCGAAAGAATTATTTACGAATGTTTGGCCAGCGGTTAACACGAACTCGGCATTATTTGGTTGCAGCCATTCTAAGGTAAACCCGTTCTCTTTAAGCTCCCGTAATTATTAATGTACGGCTGAACATGGAAAATTTGACAAAAAACTTCAATTTACTCCATATTGTACTTCTTACTTTATGAGTTCTTTTTATTTCTAATGCTCTCAAACTTCCTTCACCCATTCTTTCGTCCATTAATATGTAATTTTAATTACACAACTTTCGAGTTATTAGAAAATTTCGCATTTTACAAACTGAAGTCCGGGCGGAGTTGATTATTTCATAAAAACAATATTCGACAAATGGAAAAAAGCCCTTCAGGACGCTAAGAAAAATTTTTGAGGGCAAGAGTGTCCTTAAGAGAGATGAAGAGCACTTTTTCTTTATGTAATAAGAATTCCGTTGCACCTTAAGCACACTTTACATTAATCGTAATGACACTTTCTTCCTACAATTAATCGCCCTTTTGCGTCAATTTGTGTATTTTTTTTATATGAAAAGCGTGTAACAATTGCGAATATGTTATTATAACTTTATTAACAACGTGATCCGAATTTGTAAGATGTTCTTAAATATTTTTAGATTTTTGCTATCAGACACAAACTAACCGAATCATTCAATTATGACTTAAAAGGTACGACTTAGCTCCTGCTAAGCCAATTTTTATTTTGCTTACTTAGAACAATTGTGCGATAGTTGGAGTCATCGCTTTTAAGAAGTCTGCTTTAGCAATGTCGCTGCTTACACTTCAGTGAACTGAATTTTCTATTTCCTTAAAAAATCTTTAATTGCTTCATATAAACGAATAGTTTTGCTCTATTCTGCGCCTCTTAAATATATCTTAGCATCAGTTAGTAGACTAAACTATTTCAGGTGTAGTATACCATATGTATGATATAATCGAGAAGAAGAATATCCGTACATGTGAGGAGGTCATTGAAGTACTTTATTATTTGCCAGGTTTTTCAGAAAACATTAAACTAACAGACAGTGGGTAGAAAAATTTGCGAATTCGTAATATAATGACTTGATGCGCAATGTTCCAAGAGAAAAAAATAATTACAAGAAAGCCAACATAATAGCTAAAGTATGTGATCGCACCAATTATGTGACCCCCGTTCACAATTTAGGAAAATCGTTAAATCAAGTCAAATCGCCCGTCGGTTAAGTCGAGGAAAGTCCTTTTCCAAACTATTGCGAAAGAATTGACCAAAAGAAGCGAAATGAGGATCCCCTCAAGAAGCTCAATCATTTTCAAGAAATACCCTTAACTGTTTTAGTGAACAAAGTTGAAAACAAAAACTAAGATTGAAAACTTTCTCAATCGGGTGTCAACTGAAAACTTTAAGATGTGAACTTTTTGCAGATTCATAGACGTAATGAAAACCACAACTAAAATTTCATCCGTTCGTGAGTGGTGCGGCTTGGGACAATTGTTTGCCATTCACCATAGCCTACACACTTCATTGTTAATTGTGAGCGCATTAGCAGGCCAAATTGTATTAAATATGTCCGATAAATATTCGCTATATATCGGCATAATACGAGATTTATAGCGTTTCCCATAAAGACGTCATCCACAATAAGTCGGCTCTTCTCATTGATTGTGTAACAAGTTGCGTTATCTCGTCATTTGAAAACTCAATTTGTCCAACTGGCCGACAAGAATCCCGAAGACTATAAATAATGAGGTCTTTCAACACAATCAGGAGACTCGATCTAATTTTTTCCCCCACTTTTCAGTTGTTAACAAACAGGTGTCATTGCATTGACATTGGAGAGGTAACAACTAACAGTTTTTCACGTACGCATCAACATTGAAATTGTGAAAGTTCACTGCGAATATTATGAATATATCGCGGACATCAATTCATAGAGTATATGCTGCTTGTCGACATCATTATGTGGCATTTGCGAAGTTTTGAATTTTAGTAGATTTGAACGTCTTGTACAAGTTAGTAGCTCGAAGATTTCAACTTATACAAGTCCAACTAGGTCAGCGGCAAATGTCAATACTGAAGGTGAGCGTGATCGCAGTGGAGGCGACCGTAGATATTGAAAACATGGCAAACTAATGTTAGCCTACACTTAGGCTTCTAAGTTGCTATTTAAGTAAGAATTCAAATCAGCAGATTATGCATAACGCTGCTCACTCGCTTATATCGAAGGATGTGATTTATTTAATATAAAAATTATGCTAAGAGTGTGGAAGACGTCACTTGCCACATAGGTCGTAAAACAATGGACCTATAGCGCGAAGAATTTAAAACGACAACTGCTGTTGCCGCGATCCACAAAATTTTTTCAATGTAGCGATCATCAAAATGTTTCGACCAACTCATCATTATGTGACGAAGAAACGTATAACACATATGCCTTAAAGAAGTCGTTTAAGAAATACGAATACGAATATGATGTGACTGCGATGCTACTTATATCTACGATATATGCTAAGTGTGTGAAAATGAATTAGGGTTCATTAAAGCAACCGAAACCAAAAAGATTTTTAATTTTTTGAATCAGGTGAAGTCCGTTGGTCTATCTATCCACTTAATGCCTTTCCCCATACTTTTGCGTTCAAACTACAAGTCGCAATTTTCAAAATATTTTCATTAAATAGTAATACGAAGTGTGTCTAACTAAAATCGTTCAGATCGAATAGCTTCAACGCTTTCTTCTCATATATATATATGTATATATATATATACATATATAAATATATATATATATATATAAAAAGAAAAAAAAAAATATATATATATATATATATTGAATTTAAATCGCTTTCATCGCAAATTTATGCTGAACATTTCAAATTTTGTGTACATTTCCCCGTGAAGCATACGATACGGTATGCAATCATATAAATGATTGGAATTTTTGAATTTATTTAATCGTTTTCTCTTTAATTTCATTTGTTTGTAAATTGCATTCGAAAGCAAATTTGTTGCTTTATTTAGGTTTACAGCCATTCGTAACAATGTTGCACATACCTATTTAAAATTAAAAAATAAAGTAAAACAAAACAAGTAAGACAATTATATTCGGTCGTCAGCATTATCCTGAAACAGACGAAAAAAGTAAAAGAACTAAATTAAAAAAAGTAAAAGAAACGTATAGTCATGTGGGCGTGTAGGCGTGTTCTTTGAAAAGGTTAAGTCACTTTCAACTTCTTTTGCTTCAATTTTTTTTTGAAATGTTAAAGCCAATAGTTTCATTTTTGCATTAGATAGACGGACAGACGCATATACTTAAACCGATTTAGAATTTGATGCTGATCAAGAATATATATGTATTTTGAGAGGTCCATAAAGTTTCTTTTGAACGTTGCAAACGTTTTGACAAAATGAATATATCCCTCATCCTTCGATGATGGGAATATAAAAAAAAAAACAAAAAAAAATGTCAAGTATATGGTATATGTCTGTTGATATGTGTAATCGTTTGAAAACGCGTGACTTTACAATCTGACATCTGTCACAACAATAGTTTTGTAACTTGCATTAAAAAAAGAGACACAAATACGTATATGTTTTTAAACGCTCATCACCTGATATGAGTACAGAACGACCGATACCGCAATACCGAGAATTATAAATTTCAATTTGTTTTTTTTTTTTAATAACAACGATAACTCTTTGTTTCATTGTTTCGAGAGCCTGGATGCAGAAGGTTTTTTTTTTTTTTTGCATTTACATTGAAATCATTTGCGATTTGTCAGACATAAAATTTAACATTTTATCGCAATGAAAACATCAAATGTTTAAACATATACATTATGTTATGCCACAAAGGGCAGAGGCAAAAGTAAGCGAGAACAAATGTTTAGCGCAACTCAAACTGTGTATAAATGCTAACAAGTGCCTTTTGTAATAACGTTTGTGAATTTCTCTCAACTCAAGGGAAAAATTCCGAAAAGTAGGCATTTGTTTTTAAATCTACCATAGCCACCTGTGCATTGAGCAGAACAAATGTTTTTTAGCATAGCTTTCTCGTTCCCGTCACCTAGAGGCACGTTACCTTTGTCATTAACAAAGCAGAGCTAACCAACTACCGTATGTCACATTTGAATTGTGACAACGTAATTGCGTAAAAGATAACATACTTTGGTAATTCTCTATCGCTTTTGCCTTTATTTACAGACGCAAGAAAGCATTATCTTCTCCCTCATAAGCATAACAGTCAATCTAATGCGTCTTCATATTCTCATTGTTTGACGGCTACAATTGCAAAAAAAAATGGTCGCAATCAGTAACGAGTAAAGTTAAGTTTCAATCCAATATCTTTGTCATAAGATAAAAACAACAACTGCTACCATGACCCCGGTCTAAAGCTTCTTTAAAATGCAGTTGATTTGGTTAAAAAAGAGTATACTAAGACTGTTCCAATAAAATGAAATACCCTCAGTCATATTGAGATACCCGCTAAGATTGTAATTATATCGGGCATTGCATAAGCTGACTACAGCTGCAATATGTTTAATACTTTCTGAATATTAGGCTTCATATGCAAGCTCAAGTTGATATGTTCTATATCAGTTGTCCACGTTTACCATGTACTAGGTCGTAGGGCAACTTTAATTTCGCTTATGATATAAAAGACGAACGCTATTGAAAACAGCACTTTGACGACCATATAACATGTTATTTGGAAAAAGTCTTTATACGAAAAAAATTTTGCAGTTTTTATTATTTCTCGGTCGCACTGAATGAATTTGAAAAACTTGGATGATATGAGACTGCTTTTTGATCCTTCTCCTATATGAACTTGCTCACAAAACGTTAGCCATTACATGGCTACAAAATTTAATTTTTAATATCTTGTGATGAAAATTAATCCCAAATGGGTTTCTGAACCCATCACTGAAGGACAAGGGTTATATTTAGTTTGCAATGCGCAGAAGGAAGCAAGCTGCTTGCCTTAATAGAGCAAGCGCTATGACCGCAAGTCTATACAAGCAAAATTGGGAAAACCCTTAGTTTTGTGTTCGTTGCTCATAAACTGCAACAAACACACGATATGCATTTCCCCAAAATTATCTACAAAAATAGAAAAGATCAGCCCAATGCTATAGAGTATGTAAATTTACATATATTCGTTTTTATTCAATCTCTCATAGGGTAATGGTGATGGCTATAAAAGTTTCGGTCGCAATCGAGCATAATTTACTTACTTGTCTTACTTGTTTTTAATTGAATTAAATTTCTATAAAAAAATTAAATAAACACATCTCCTTGAATATATTCAATGCAGCATCTAAGCAAATAGAGAAGTAAATCATTAAATCATTAATTACTGTTTTTATAAGACTCCTATAATGTAATGAAAAGGGAACTCTCTTGTTGGTGATGTACTAAAACATTCAAGGTTCATTATGCAAACCTACAGATCAACACACTTATGTGTGTATTTTTACTTGGGTAAACATGTCAAGAATATATTGAAATCCAAGAAAAAGCAAAAAAGAGAAACGAAAAAAAAAAACGAATACAAAGAAAATAGAAACCTTCTTGACTACTATAATATCATCTTTGAGAAATTACCATTTCAGTGTTATGTCGTACACAGAAGACAGACAAGCTGAAATTATTTCACTACATGACACTAAAATTTTTCTCTTTTCTATGCAAATTGCAGTAGAAAATAGAAAGCATCAGAAGAGCAGATTAGTCTAGAAAACTAATTAAGCGTGCATATAAAGACATATAAAGAGTATATATATTATAATATTATGTAATAATATGTAATGCTATACTATGCACATTGCTACTGCAGACTGCTGTGGGTATCGGTTGCAATAGTGCTCTCTATACTGAATAACGTTTTACATGTTTCTAGATTTGTGAAAGGACATTCAAGTATATATTCACGGTCTTATTCATAACAATAATCAACAATAGTTGATATATCTTTTTTTGTAAGATCACATGTATCACATGCACAGCAAGTAGGGGAGAAGAGCAATCGTTACTTATTATTACATCTTGTTTAACTTGCTTTCTTTAAAATTTATGCAAAGTTCCAATCGACATTACGAGCATTGCCGAATGTCCGATGATGCCAAAAATTTATACACACATATCGTTCCGGTGGCAATGCAATGTGGCGAACGCAAATTCTCTATTTATTCAAAAAGATGAATGGACCATCATTACGACCATTAGAGTACCTGATTATGTTTTTCTTACCAATTGCTTCAATCTGAACGTTAAATAAAAGACCTGGGAGAGGAGAGTGCAAGAAACTAATTGCTTTACTTCAAAATTAAATATGGCAGACGCTACTTGGTGGCGGATTAGTTTTTTTTTTTTTCATCAATTCCCCCAACATGGGTGTCAAATAAGAGGGCTTGACGAACAGAAATCGAATTGCAATAAACTAAGAAGTAAACAAGTGAGATAGTTATATTCAGCGAGGGCTGAATCTTGCATGCTACTACCACTACACTCTTCGCATTCTACTCTCCAAGTTCTTTAATTTGATACCCATGTCTCTGGTATTATTAAGTAATCTCGGTGTCTACCGATTTTAGAATTAACCCATTTTTTGACAGATAACACATCTTCATGTGAGAAATGCGCAAAATAATTTTAAACATTCTATGTTGCTTGCGTTTTGATAAAAAAACATAAAACCTCAAAAAACATGAAAAAAATAAAATTTAATCCATTGTAACTTTTTATGGCCATGGCCAATTTGGCCCATTTTCGAGACCAACCTGCGTGGAAAAACGTCCAATGTTTCTACTAAATTTGAAATCGATATCTTAATTTTTACAACCAGGAGAGTGTCAACAACAAATACCATATAGACTCACAGACGGACACAAATGGCTAAATCAACTCAGAATTTCACACTGGTGTATTATTATCAAAACGAGTAAATGATGTATTAGGCGAAGTTCTGTAAGGTATATAAATATCGGCCTTGCCCGACTATATGGTTCTTACTAGTTTTTAATAAGAAACAAATAATCGACTGAGTATAAAACACTTCAATACCCATAACAATCTTATGTATGTTTTATATACGCGTACATATACGTATATGGTAAAGGTTCATTCGCTCGATTGTTGGTCATGTCTCATGTATATTTCAATTTAATATTTTTATAATTTGGCAGCACAATCATATCTCCATGTTCCCTCTTATTTGTAGGTGTATGTTCGTAATCACGTAATAAAAATCAAAGAAAAAAATTCGTTATTAATTTGTTTCGTAATCATAACTATAATGCGGTTTTTCATTCATCGTGATCAAGAACACGACTAATATTTGATCATGAAGTCATCTGATGTCAGTTTTTATGCCTCTAAGTCGCTCCAAATCAAATCAATCAAATATTCGCACTGAACATTCAGTTCATGAGTAGCTGCGATTAACTTAACTAAATTCGAATCGACAGTAGGTGGCAACAAAAGCATTCCAATTAATTCCTTTTTACATTATATTTACTATAAAATAATGTAATGAATTTGATTTAGCTGATAGTGATTATCTTAGATCCAGGTAGTGACTTTGGAAAGTTCTTGTTTTTTGTTAATTTTTTAAGGTCACTTTCGATTGGATTAAATTTTAATAAAATGTTATCTCATGCCTAAAAAAGGAGATTTAAATAAAATAAGATTTATAACAGTAGTTCTATACTATTTTGTGCACACACTATATATAAACACATACACACATACACACACATTTGAAAAAACATCCCCATGCATATATATAATTGTACATCGACTGTGCAATGACAAAAACAGCAATCAATTGCAGAGCCATTTATTGGGATTTACAATAACACCACAATATATTTTATTTCCACTTATGCTAAAATACATCGACAATGTATACGGAGAAGAGAAAAAAAGTAAAAAATTTATTGTGCAGCCATGTCAAGGGTGCATAAAATAAATTTAAAACAATTTATTTTAACTTTGTGATTGTAATTAATAAACGTTTGGCATAAAAATAGCAGTATGCTGTGCGTTTGGAGCCGTCCTAGTGTTCTGTTTAGGTTTAATCCTTTTTTATTTTTTTTCTTATTTTTTTTTTTCTTAATCAAGAGAAATGCCAAGTGCAAAGTGCAGTGGATATTGTGCTGTTATATGGTCAAGTCTCTCAAACAAGGTAAAGCCGGCACATCGTGCTTTATGTATTACATATACGTATCTGTATGAGTCTCGCAAAAAAGTTGACATAATAGCTTATATTAAATACGATTGTTACTTATCGCCATGAGTTATTTAACTTCTTTTATCAAAGAATTAAATGTATAAAAATAAATAGAAACAAGTAAGAAAACTATATTCGGTCGTAACCGAATATTTTATATCCATCATCATTATCCTAAAACAGACAAAAAAAAAGTAAAGGAACTGAATTTAAGTGCTCTATAATATGGGGTGGGCGCTGCTAAATTTTTCTATTTTAAAAATAAAAGTTTTTCCCGTACAGCCTTATGGGCGTTGTATACGTGTGTTTGGAAAAGTTTAACTTAGGTTTCAAATTCTTATGGAAATTTGTAGACAATACCTTCATTTTCGCTAACGGAAGAATGTTTACCACACATACTATACACTGAGGTAGACGGACAGATGGATAGACGGGCATGCATTCCGAATTTGAAATTGTTCAAGAATTCATGTAGTTTATGGGATTTTTGAAGCTTGTTGACTGAAAATTAAAATTTTGATGTTCTATAATATTCGGTACGTGTGGCCAATTCTACATCCTCGCCCATAGAATATATGTTAAAATTTTTATATATCTATCTGCATTAGTCTTTGAGTAATGAGCAAAACACCAACTTTCCAGTACTTTTAGAACAGAAAGATGTCCTTAATTTACGTAGTACTGTAGACGCGTCCTTCCAGTGATTTGGTCCATTTTCAATACAAATTTTTCTTACATGCACTTTCTATCTTTCTGCCAATTTTGAAGTCGATAGCTTCATGTTTGCGGTTAGGCCAAGAGAATGTCTACCCAATGTAATCTCTTTTTGTATATTATTATACCCATCACACAAGGTTGAGGGGTGTATTCATTTTGTTAAAAAGTTTACAACGCCCAGAACGAAGCTCCACAGACCTCACAGAGTATATATATTCTTTATCAGCATCAAATTCTGAATCGATTTCTGTCTGTCCATCTGTGTAATATCTGGTGCAAACAGCCTCCTGGCCGCAAAAATGACTGTTGGACAGACCTATGAAAGTCGATTCCATTATACACCGTGATGAAAAATGTGTACACATGGTAAAAGATGGAATGTGCGCAGCAAAAATCTCATTCTTCGAAAGGTTTGGAAAACGAAAAAACTGTAAAAAAAAGCATGCAGAAGTCGATCGAGTCGGGAGCTTTAATAAAATCGCTGAACTCATACGCACAATGTATAGCAAAGTAAAATTCAGCCTACTACCGGAGTAGGAATCGAACCCGGGTTTCCCTACAAATAGCCGAACGTCCTAACCACTGGGATACGCGGTAGAGGTTCGGAATTGCAGACTTTCTTTTTAAGATTTTAGAGCTAAAAAAGTAAAAGAATTTAAATCTAATTCTGTTCTTTTTTATCATCGAAATAAGAAAACAACGTAAGCATTTTCTGTAATTAATAAAAATAATATACAATACGACTGGGTTTTGAACTCGCATCCTCACTTATGCCCAAAGCTTATTGCGATGTTTATGTGGCCCGTTATTTATTAATTGAACGAAATGATTGCGTTATTTACAAAAAAAAAAAAGTTAAATTTCGATACTCCATAATATCGCATCATGTAAACACGTTTCTCCCATTTTCATACAAGAGTTTAATTATGACCGATGGAAATGAGTCTCATCACTCAGAGTAATTTGTTAAAAAAACTCGTGAACTGTGTTCATCCATCTTCGGTAAGGATAAAACATCTTAATGATCCTTCCAAATATATGGGTATAGAGTCTTTCAAAAAAACATATCATTTTAAGTCAACATACATAAAATTTGAAGTTTTTCAAAGAGATTCGCGATAAGTTAGCTTAATGGTAGCAGCAAAGATGAGCATTTTTTAAAAAAAATTATTTCAAGGGATGAGACACATTTTCATCTGCCTGGGCAAGCAAAAAAAAAAGAAGTGCTTCATCGAGTACTCCGAAAACCCAAAAGAAATAACCGAAAAAATCAGTCAATCTCTCGCGTCACAATGGGTGACATTTTAGAGCGGTGTTTAAAATATGAGTGCAATTTGATCGTAGCTTTTCGAAAAGGCTGTTAATTCGAGCGTTACAACGAATGGATGGGTTATCCAACGGTGTTGACTGACATTTGTTTTTTTTTTTTTTTTTTGGTGTAAAGCTAATGCTATGGATATTGACAATGTTTGTTTTAAACAGCACAAGGCCATCTGTGTGACACATAGCGCGACACATGACACATGGTGTGGAGAGACCTTCTGCTAACAATAAATAGTTAAAGAAATATGATGAAATTGTTTTCACTGTGAAGTACGTATAAAATTAATTTACTTGATACGGTTATAATGTTATTTGTACTTATTTTCATAAGATTCGTAGCACAACCTCGCTTTTTAAAGTTTTTAGTAAGCAAACACCGAAAATGAAACTTTCACCCCTTAATTAAGCTCCGGTTTAAATACGTTCGTTGTAAAGCAAAGTAATAATAAAACATGCACAATGAATATAAAGCTCATTATGTAAATTAAGTAAAACAAAGACCGGAGACCCATTAACTCGTTTAAAGAATGAATTTCGAATTAAAAAATGAATACAATAGCAAAAAAAAAAAAAAAGAGGGGAAAAAAAATAAGTTTGCAAACAATGTTATTAAGTTTTTTTCTTTACTACATTTACTTTACTTTACGTTTTGTTCTCATGTTCTCTTTTATTGTATTCTGTATGTCTTGCATTTCTATTTGGTTTTGTGTTGCATTGTATTGTCGAGCGCCACGTAGCTGTATTCGTATATTTCAATAAGCGCTTGGAATGCAAACGAACCGGTGTTGGGTGGGCCGCAATCATCTCCGCCCATTCAGTTGTTGTAGGTCAGCTGCATGTCAAGAACAATGAATTTAATTTCATTCGTTTCGTTTCTTTTTTTTTTTTTTGTTTCCTCACAAAGAATTTTTAAAACGTCCCTGCTTAATACTGCAAAACAGCATCTGCAAATACAAAGCAAAGCATTATATATTATGACGTATCTTCTGTATAACGGTATAAGGGATTTTTAAGTGTTTATATTGAAATGAAAAACTAAAAAAACGAAAAAAAAAATGCCAGACAATGCCGCCATCGTGTACATTCATAGAAAATGAAAGGACAAATTAATACACGATTGCTTGAAGTACTGATATATCAGTTGTTCTCCTCACATTTTTGATTAATTTCCAAGAGAAATGTAAGAAAGCTTAGTATTGGTAAGAATAGATTATAGCGTGAGCACGTCATTCTATTTTGAACTTGGCGACTCACTAACTGCGTGACATCTAGTACGCAAATTGTTGCTCATTCACAACTATTCGTTGCTCTCTACTCGTCGTTCACTATTCATAAACAGCTATCTTGATCAACTTTAAATAGTGAAATGAATTAATCATATTTGCTTGTTTATGCTATTCTGATAAGTCGAATAAAAAATAAACCAAACTTTTCTGACCGTAGATCAATCTGTTTGTTTATTAATTGTCAAGTAGACCAGCGGACCGTATTAAACCTACATTTTTAAAGAGAATATTTTCATTGTTTTGCTAAATTTTGGCAACTAAGCATTAAGCTTGTGGAGTAGTTACAGAGAAGCCTTCCTAATCAGAAAGATGTTGTAGAATTAGTTACACATCCATTTGCATACACTAATGCGGATAGAAAGCGTATCATATGATTTGTTACATAAACGAATTTTTTCTAGTTGCAATCGGCTACGATTTATAACTTAGAGTGGATTATTTATTTTACATCGGTTATTCATGAAGAAGTGATGAACAAATTTTATCATTTTGTACGCTACACCATTTATGGTACAAGATATATTATTCGTTTTCAGAATCATTTTGTTTGTCGGTCTGTCTGTCTGTCCATCTGGAGTATGCTATGATTACTTTTGTTCAACCTACAGGTACCAATTTTCGAAATATTTTGGTAAAATTTGGCGCGCTGACGTGACCCAAAGGCGAACGCCATTAAAAATGATTTGGATCGACCCACTTTTCCAATTCTAAGTTGCTGTTATAGGCCAATTTTCATCATAAAATGTCAAAAATTAAACATTTTTCTAAAAGCCCTACTATTCATGAAAACTCTTATTCGGAATAGGATGCAAGACATAGACCCATGTGGTTCAAATTTAATTCACGTAATTTCTCTGTCAAATTACCATCAGGAACAAATTTTCATTGTAATACATTGCCAAACTTTTTGGCATATAAGGCTCCACATATCCTGAGAATCCTTATATGCAATGGTATCCAAAAGATATACTCGCTTGGTCCAAATTTAGTAAGATTCTTTGTCAATTTACTATAATGAACCAGTTTCCACGATGAAATAATGAAAATTAGATCTTTTCAGCGTAAAAATATTTCGTCTTCCTAAGAACGGTCATATGAGAGGGGTTTAAAAAAGTTCCACCAGCCGATCCAAACTCTTCATGCCAATTTAGAATGCCGAAACACTGCTGCTACTTTTGTCGAGAAATTTTGCACATTGCAGTTTTTTTCCCATATAACGACTTCTTAAAATAGGGCCACTTTTAATAGCGATCCTCCTTGGGTCAAAGCAAGTTACGGTGATAGATTTCATCCAAACATCTAAACAATTGTCACCTGTACGTTGGACACACACGTACATGGACAGACGGACATTCAGAGAGACAAGCTTAGATCAATTCAGGAAATGACTCTGAATCGATCAGTATAAAAAAAGGTGTTCCTATCTTAAGCCTTTCTGAATGTTGCGTATGCCCGCGCAAACTTAGTATACCCTGTACCACAAGTGATGTAGGGTATAAAAATGTAAAAATTCAAACAAGTAAAAATTGATTTTGTAGAGAGTCATGAGTTTCGTGACAGACCAGTAGGGGGTATGTTACAGTTGAATTTCAGTTCTTCAAACAACATACTAACTGCTCTTATGAAACAGACTCTTAGTAATTTAACAGTTACAGTAAGACTGCACGTAAAACAAAGAATAATTTTAAATTAACCCAAAAACCGAAAAGTTAATAAAGTAAAGATCTGCAAAGTTTGTGCCACACATTGTTTTTTTAAAAATAAACTAGCACAGTTTCTGGATAGAGAGCGAAGGAGCCAGCGAACATTAGTTTACAAAGAAACCTTTTTCTCTTTCTCGAAAGTTTCTCTTAAAGTTAGTTCACGCAGTAACCAAAATATCACAAACGAGCTTTTAAAGTTATACTCGGCATTTGAGGAAAGAGTTTTTTTGTTTTTCTTGTTCTTTTAATACGTATTTACTGTTATTTTTAGCTTATGTGCGCTTTGCTTTGAAACATGAAAATGTAGTTTAAGGGTTTATAAGATTTTCACATAGAAATACTAGAGACGAGTGCAAGTATAAACTTTATAAACCGAATAAAAAACTTTTCCTCTGATATTCGTTTTAAAAGATTGTTTAATCAATTTAAATAGAAAACAGCTGCCTGAGAAAGCCATTTACTATTTACATCGCAATCGACCTCGCGTACATATAGTATGAATAGAAATCAAAAAGAAGGCATTTAACATGTGTGTGGATTAATTTTATTAGATAACTAGAACAATTCGAAGGCTTAACGCGGATAGCGCTGATGTGCGACCTTGCGACCTTATTTTATTTTATTTGTTTGTCTGGGTAACAGCTAAAACGACTACCAAGTCAGTGTTTGCGGTTTCAAATCTCAAGTGTGGTAGGTAGTTTTTTTGGGTCGTAACTACAGTCAGTGCTTAGTTGTTAAAAGCCAAAACACTTAGGCTGCGGCCACCACCTTCCTATTTCTTTCTCTTTTCTCTCTTCCTTCTAATAGTCACCGTGTCAGACGAATAGAGGACATGCCCTGACTGATTGGTCGGTAAAAAAGCGAGTTAAAAAAGTTGCCCCAGCTCATCCAAATTTTCAAACATGCTTCGAAAATTGAGATACATTGGATTTATGCTTATGAGTTCAAAAGTAGACAACTGTAAGGGTACACTTCTGTCAGGAAGTGTTCGAACCATCAAAAATTGAATTCTAAGGATTACAAAGCGAGTCATTGAGTGTGTTTGAAAACCTTCGGAGTGTTTACGAGATATATGAGTATGAAATGACCATTTGACAAGAAGATGGTTAACCCTTCGTGCAGAGGGCTTATATATCTGAAGATGAGAGAGATGTCCGTACACGGCAACCCAACTATAATTTTTCGAAAAACGAAACTGGCGAGTTTTGCGGCAAACAAAGAGCATTCGCCGAGAGCATTTGCTCTCTACCCGAGCGATACAGTGAGAGTCTTCTTTGCATCGTATCGTTGCTGGAAATGAAAAATGAATATATTTTGAAAATCTCAAAGACAAAGATTCATAAATAGACCCAGTCCTACCATAGACATCATTTGGGAAACCGAATCCTATTGGTAAGAAGACGATATTCTTTGGTTGCTGGGAGTAGAAAGAAGTGGTCTATTGCAATGTTAAAGTTAAATGACCGCCAACAAGAGCTGATCGATTTGAACCATTCGCTCTTCAGCGTTGCCGAGCGAAATATCAAAAAGGACAACGCAGAAGCTCATGATTTTATATGATCCTTCGATCATCCATCCATAATTTGGAAACAATTAAATAGCAACTGCTAGACCATCCACATTAGCATCAATGGGGCATGCACTTGCCGAGCAGCGTTTTGGTTCGTATGAATGGTTCATAATGACAAGAAGGCAAGATTTTTAAGTACATAGCGTCCACAATCTGCCTAAAAGATAAATGCGTTACTACTAATCCAGCATAGGTCGACTATACAACTTGTTATGATCCTTGTAAATTTAGTGCGTATGTGTGTGTGTGTGTGTTTTCTCTTCGAACAAAAAAATTGTCATTTCATGTATCTGTATGTTGCAGAGAAGTATTAGTCAAATGTCGCCATCACCATGATGGCTGAATATCCAAATTTTGGAAATCGAAGGACCTTTTGAATAAAACCTCCTGTGGGAAGATCCCATATATGAAATGATTGCTGAACTTTACTTGTTCCTTACGCATTCGTAGAACTATTCAAAAATCGATCTCATCACTATCTTATGTCGCCGTAATCCATGTTCAATTATCTCGGTTGAGTTGCAGAAATTTAATTTTATTTGAAACTTTTTTAATGGTTATTGTCGTGTTTTTTTATTAATTCACTCACACATATATATTCATATGCACAGATGCAAGGGCATAAGTATACGCAATTTGAAAAGTTAGGTAAGTAAATAAAGAATGCATTTATTAAACGCTTATCTTGTTGTTGCTGTTATGTGCATCAGTAACCGCAATACGAAACAACATGATAGCAACATGCATCTGCTGTTGATTTTTGTAAAAAATTTTAATGGAAAGATATGTAGGTAGGATTCATACTACCTGCACATTCATCACAAGTGTTCAAAATCAATTTAACTTTACGTGTAAAAGACAGTGAGTGAGTTATGCAAGCAAACCACACAATTTTCACCGACAGGAGGCAAATTGAGATAACAAAAATTTACGATAGATAATAATAATAATTATAATAGTAATAAACTTTATGCATACATATGTACACTAAGAATTTCTTAACTTCTACTAAGTTGAAAGCATAACATATATGTAATAGAATAACCAAAATCCCTATATTGATGTAAAGCTTTCTTCAAATTCAAGTAACTTATATACATATACATGTATGTTTGTAGCAAATCTTTAAAAAGATTATATTATAATAGAAATAGTTACTCAAATGAATAAATTTTCTTGATAACGGAACGTACACTGCGGACTATATAAGGAGACGGATTCTAATACTTTGCTCGATTTACTTTGCACATTACGACGATCCTAATGCTTACTAATGTATTTTACATTTTATTTTATATAATTTGTTGTATGGCCACACACATATATATATACACACACACATATATATATGTACGCATTCAAGTGGATATACACATATTAGGACATAACATTAAAGGCCAACCACTGAAGCAATAAATTATTGTTTAAATTGTGTGTTCTTTTATTTATTATAATAACTTGTTCTGTAAACTATATGCCTGGATTGGGAGATGCGTCGGCTGCAAATAATAAGAGAAACTTTTTCCCACACACAGTGATTTATACCAAAAATACAATGTAAAGCAATGAGTAAAGATATAGAAAAGAAAATCATTTTCCGCTATAGACAAGCATTCAGGATAAGTTTATTTATTTATTTATTTATTTGTTTATTTATTTATTTATTTATTTATTCATATCCTCATTCAATAAAAATTCATTTGAATCAAACAACACTTAGGATTAAAACTATAAGCCTTTTTTCCGCAATTATGCGTTTTTTATTTGTCTGCTCCTTTACAATTTGTCCGCTGACGCCATTTGTAAGCAATTCGTTAAACATTAGCGTGTTAAACGATAATATCGTTACACTTCTCCGCATAAAACACTTAATCGTTTTAAAGTGAATATTTTACATAGAAATAAAGTTCATACACTCATCTCTTCACCTCTTGATTACAGTGACGCTAGAAATGTCATCAACAATATATCATCACATCAGATTTCAAATATAACAAGGGCAGTGCTCGATAGACAACACAATATGCCGAGAGCTACCATTCACAAACATCAGATAGTAAGCGTTGCCAGACGTTATACGCGTACTCAGAGTGATATTTAATCGTATTTGTGTGGTTTCCATTCAGGTATAAATTTCACTTTTACCGGGGGGACTGTTTTGCATGATTTGTCCTATGTTGGAATTTCATATATCGATTACTTTTTCTGTTTCGTGCATGAAATCTTACCCGTATAGCTCGGCAATATATTTAAAAATGGTGCCGGCAAACGTCAGCAGAACTTCGCAGAAGGCTATTTCATCTGGAGATTTAAGCCTTCTTCGGCTAACATAGATACAATATTCCGTGGACATACATTCACTTAATTAGGAAAGTGTTGGGCATGTGTTAGATAGAAGGGCTTCGTCTCGCTTGCGTTTAGTAGAAAAACTCTAGTAACTTAAGCTCAACATTTTTTAGGTCTAATAACTTTCCACATCTGCCAGTTGTCTTAAGTCTGCCATTGCTCATTTCCTTCACTATGCCTTAAGAACTGAACGATGAAGAAATCTTAGATTTGCGGATATGGGCTAAAACCTAAAAGATGACAGTGGGGTATAAGAAAACGAGTATTATTCGAAAGAAGTTTTACGGAATACTGAGAATATCAAAATCAATCAAAATGAATTCCTGTTTATGCGTTCGGCTTCCTAATATAGTGATGATCAATGTATTTTTTGAATTTGCATGCGGATGGATTTTTTCGCTTATACCCATCTTTGAAACACGGACGTATTCCTGATTCCTCCTTCAGTTCTAATGCCCAAAAATATACGTCACAGATCCTTATAGGCATATGTACTCTGAATCACCACAAGATTTTCAATTCTTTTTTTAATATCCGTCCTTCCGTCCTATTAGAATGCTTTATTGGAATGTCACATTTTTTATAGAAACCATCCACGATTTCTTAAAAGTATCCAACGCGGTCTTCGTAGTATTAAATTCGAAATAATAGAAAAAGAAACAAATAGAGAGAAACACTTACGTGACATTTAAAGTTAAATTACAAAGATTGCCTTGTGAATGTTACGCCGAAAAATGTTCAAATAATACATTCAAAATTACTAACGCAGGTCTCGGGCGACTTGAAGCATCGTAAAAATCTTTGAGATTTATCAAACCATTCGGTAACGCACGAATACAGGTATATTTACTCAACTCTGGTTAACTGTCTACACGTAGAAACTTTTCTTATGTTTGCAAAGCAAAAGGAAAAGGAAATATTTATTTTTCCATTTTCCTCATCAAAAGATTATGATGCCGTTGATATAGGATTGTTTGACTATTGATGGAAATTTTCATTTTTGCATTAAAGTTTGAGAGTTTTGCTTTAAGCTTTTAATTTTTCTTCTCACAGAAAACTTTTAAAATTTAAGACCTTAAAAAAAAAAAAAGAATTAGTAAAAGAACATGAAAAGTTTTAATAATAAGCAAGAAAACTATATTCACTTGATGGCGAATCTTAGATACCCGTCGTCTCAAACAATTATGAAAATGAAAAAGTTTTATGCTATTTCTTGGCGATTGAATTATGATAATTTTTATATTGTTGTCTTCAAAACGGCAGTGATTTCTAAACTCGAAAAGCGAATTCAAGTCAAGAAAATATTCGCAAAAAGTCGAGTTTCAACGACAAACGCCAACCGGTCATATGGACATATGATTGAAACAATGCAAAAAAAAATGGGACTGCGAGACGCATTATCTTGACCTTAGAAAAGAAATAAAAACGCACGAGATGATTACGACACATTTATATAAGCAAGACAACTGCATTTATCTAAAAATGAATTTTAGACATCCACCACTTAAGGTGAACACTCGTCAAGGATGCATCCCGTGGATCTAATTTGTGCTTGCACTCACAGTATTATAAATTGTTAACGAAATCTACTAAGAACTATATTTTTCTACACTTTTTTGTCAATAATTTAACAGTTCAATGTTGCACGCAGAATATTGCTTTGAATCTTTGATCTTGAATTCGTAAATAAAAATCACGAACACTTACGCCAATTATCTTTCTATACATAACACTGTGTTCATGTTTTGGACTGATATTCAGGTTAAATTCCGTAGGCTCATTAAATATCAGATTTTTTTTTTGTCTAAATTGGTAGCACTGTGACAAACATTTGTATCAAATTTCATATCGTAAACGTCATTAGTTTGCTGAGCGAAGATGTTGCGTTAAATTTTGTTTGCGAAATGAAATTTCTTCTGAAAAAATCTTTAGGATGTTGCAGAGAGCTTATGGTGAGCAACCTTTGCAGGAAAAAACTGTTTACAGTTCAAAGAAGATCGAGAACGAGTTGAAGACAAACTGCGCTTCTACCGTTGAAAGTCACGTCAGACAAATCAAAGATTCGGTGCACAACAACCATTGATTAAGGACCTTGCTGACGCTGTTGACATGTCAAACGGACAATTCAATCAAATTTTAAAAGATATTTTAAGCCTGCAAAGCGTCAAATCTCGGTTAGTACCCGGAAATACTCTGCTTCTTTGAAAAAGGGCGTCACTTGAAAATCTATGAGGAAATGATTTCTGACTATCAATCGGCCATGAAACCTATTATTACGGGAGACAAAACTTGGTTTTAAGCAAGCGATCCGGAAACAATCGATTCAGTGAATATTGTGTAAAAGGCGATCCAAGGCCGAAAAAAACCATGCCAAATCCGCCCAAAAATCAAAGCGATGTTCACAGTTTTCTTCGTTTATCGTGTTGTTATGCACTGGAAATATCTTGTGCTGGGACAACCTGCTAACAACTGCAAATTATTTGAGTGTTATGGTTCGTTTGCGCGAAGACAACACTTGGTTTTTGCGTCGCGATAATGCGCCCCGGATTCTTCAAGACCATTTCGTTGAAAATTCAACCCATGTCATCCCACAACCTCTATATTCATCTGATTTAGGCCCATATGATTTTTGGCTATTCCTTGAACTTAAAACATCATGTCGGGTACACCGTTCCGCCCTCACAATTCATGAAACAATCTCTCTAAAGTGCGATTGTAATTTTCAATAGCATCTCTCACATATACATCCGTTGATGGCAAAGTACGTATACTTCCGACTACTAGAGACTTACGTAATGCCAATGAATAAGCAAAATTTAAATATAAATTTCGCAACCATTGTAAGGTATAGAGCTTGCAATCGGCAGATCGAGAAACGATAAGTAAATATGGTATACTATATAAATCAAACCTATCTAACCATCTTTAGAAAATTCCGAATTATGTTACAAACCAGTTGCAATAGTTACGCTCTTAGCCCATTTGTGGGGATATAAGAAGGTTGGAAGCGAGCATTACGAGGTTAACTAAATTTGCTTTTAAACTTTTACTTCGCATAAAATGTCTGCGAATAATAAGCATAATTTTTTCTCTTGCTCTCCCTTATTTTATTTTTATGTTACATACCTTTGGTTGAATAAGTTTATGAAATTTGTAATATTCTGTTTTTATGTTAACTTTCGTTTCGCAGAGAATGCTAATTAGAAAACTACCTGAATATGAAAAACAAAAAGACAAAAACAACAAAGCAAGAGAACTGTTTTTTTTCCAAATTTGCAGTTGGTTTATAGCGAACTCTCAATGCCCATCGTGCAAAACGTAAGCAGCATTGTTTCTCGTTTGATGGCAGATGAAAGTAAAAATTCATTTTTTAAATTTTCGAAAAGCATCGACTTATTCAATATATTTATTAACTTACCCATAATAATAATTTAATCAAAATTTCCACCTTCTATAGTAAATTTTCAAAACGACCAAACCTATGGGCAGGCAGACGGATGGACAAGACTAAATTAACTCAAACTCTTATCTCATCTCCACGCATATCGTTGGTTGTTATAAAAGAATCAAATTACTTTGCTTGCAAAATTAATGGTTAAAATCCGTGTTTGACGGTAGACGAGAACGTGTTAAGCTACTCTCACAAAATATTTTAAACAGAAAATTTTCAATAGCTTTACAAAATAACTGCAAGCTTTTGTGCAAGCTTTAATGAACATTATTCACTGAATTTGTTATCGTAAATTAGGTTTTCTTTGCTGTAAATGTGAAATTTTTCGACGATTTATTATAAGTTGATTAACATAATAACTTGTATTATTCTTAATCTATCTTTAAAGGAGTCGGGCGTGTCTAAAAGACAAATAGAGAGAGGGAGAGAAAGAGAGAGAGAAATTTACCTATAATGGAAGCTGTTGTAAGATAAAATAAATATTTATTCGCCTTTCTTAAGACCTTCTGGTTTAAGCTCCCAAAACAAAACGGATGTTTTGCAATGATTTAAGTTATGTCGGTCCGACAGTCTGTCGGCCCAGGGTAATTTGTCGTCAAATCATAGCTCTCAATTTTGAAAATTTTCTCAAATCTTTTGGTTCAGAGACAAACCTTACTGAAAATAGATTGGATCGCAGAACTTTTACGACCAGTCCCCTAGCACCACTACGAAAAATCGATATTTGAAAATTTTTTGCTATTTTCAGTTCTGTACCGACAAAAACAATGAGAAACACTATTTTTGCATATTAAATAACGAATCGTTGGAAATATTGATAAAATGGAACCACCCCTTTCTCTTCCTCTTTCCATTATAAATTTTCTTACAAATAAATTATGTAACATTTTTTAAATGACCTCTTATTTAAGTGAACTGAAAAGTAGATAACACATTTTATGTCAGCCATTAAGATTTGAGTATACATTTGAGAGGAAACTTCGTTCATTCATTCGTTGTTGTTTTTGTTACGTTCACATTGTCGTTAGGCATTCTTTAGTTCTTTCAGTATTGGCGCTAGTTCGATTTTTATATTAAAGATCAATTTTGGATACACCCATGCATGGCCATCTGTCCGTCTGTCCGTCTGCATAACCGTATAGTATCGGTGGTAAATATTTGCTCATTCGCGAGAACGAAGATATCGCCTACAAACTTTCAAACGAATTTGAAAAGAACTCAAAGGAACTTTCAAGGAGCGCGTATACCACACGCCCACACGCCAGTTACTCAGAATGTACAACACATACACCTTACAAATTGCCACTTCTATTCTGAAAGTAGAAAAAATTAGCCGCGGCCATCCTATACTGCAGAGTATGAAAATGCACTTTTTTTCTTTTTGTTTTCGTCTTTCTTAGAAGCACGGTGATGGCTCTAAATGATTCGGTCATGACCGAATGTAATTTTCTTATTTATTTATATATACTTGAACTGAGAAGTGAGAATGAAAAGTCGGTTCAATATGTTGTGTTCAGTTTTAATTTCTGTACTAACTAAAATTGAAGAGTTTTTAGACAAACCAAGAAAATCAATTATGAAGTTTTTTAAGTTTGTTGGCAGAGATATTAATATATAAATATGCTATAGCCATATTTAAAGAGAATTCTTGGGTTAAAGACGAAGGCTAAGCTCTCTTTAAGCATTGCGAGTTTCGAGAAGTCTTTATGTTTCGTTATAAGTCCTCTAAAGTACATCTACTTTATGCAATGCCTAAGCAACAAGTAAGTAAAAAAAAAGCACTTAAAGCACACAAAGTTTAAATAAAAAGTAACTCTCGCCTTTGCCTCACGAATGCTCCTTGAATATAAACTAGATATGAAAGATTTCAATTTGTCGACGGAATGACTTACGGATGGATAAGTTATGCCAAACCGGTGCATATCTCGTATGATTCGGTCAACATATTGAATAATTTAAAACGGAATAATTTATGATGCGCCCATATGACATCGCTGGTGTAGTGAGAACGACGACAGCTGAGTAGAGCAGAGCAGAGCATTTGTGTGTTTGCGTGTATGATTAATATATAGCATAACTTGGAATTAAAGAAAGCGAAATAATATAAACTCAGCAGAAATTCTTACATCAAGAATAACTAAAAAATTGACGAAAATATTATGGATTATAGTTGCAAAGAAAGTATATTCAAAAATCTATATCAAAAGGATTTAGTGAACCAATGTTTCATTTCTCGCAAATAAAATTGTATACATAAAAGAAAAATATGAGTGATATTAAGGGTGCATCAACTATGTTTTTTCAAAAAAAAAAACAAGAATTGAACTGAACCGCATGACCTCATATGTATGCTTGTGACATATACATATGTACATAAATACTACACCAATGGTCTACTCGAGGCCATGGTGATGGCAAATGAATTGCATTGTTTGCTTTGATAAATGTATGCAAAGGTTTTCGAACCTGAAGTTCATTCGTAATGGCGAAAACCGGATCTATGCCAGTCTACTGGGTTAATTACCATAACTCGTCGCGTAACCTAAAGATATGATTTTCTCAGTGATGGCAGTGTTACCGGCATAGATAACGTCAATAATGAATGTAACGTTTAGGCGAACTTATGCTATAAGTCTCGTCTTCCAAGTAAGTTTACAATCAATGATATGTAGGCCGACAATGTCATCAAATTTACAAAGATATTTAGATTATTGGCACGTAAACCTGCAACAAAGCTTAAGAATATCAAAAATGTCGAAGGGCATATGCGGTTTAATTGCAATTTGGAATTTACTTCTCTCTCTCTCTCTCTCTCTCTCTCTCTCTCTCTCTCTCTCTCTCTCTCTCTCTCTCTCTCTCTCTCTCTCTCTCTCTCTCACTCACTCTCACTCTCACTCTCTCACTCTCTCACTCTCTCTCTCTATATATATGTATTGAAAAACTCTAAGAAATGGAGATACATGCTAACGCAACTGTAAAGGAAGAGTGTGAACTAAGTTGTATACGGTTGAAGAAAATCTCATAATATAACAAGATTGTACATCTGCACATCTAACATTCAGAACAATTTACAATAGACACATTTTTTATTATACTGATCAATGCAGAAATGCGGATCTTCTCACTCAATTTAAGTTTGTTTGTCCGTCTGTCCTTTTAATATCTGCCCTACAGCCGCCTACTTGAATTCACTCTATACTTCATCATATTTGTATATGGTCCCTTGATGTACTGCAGCTCAAGAATGAAGGCTAGTGAAAATGAATGGGATCGGACTACTTTTTCGAATTTTCGACCCCATATAACTTATTATCTTGAATAAGTTCTTACATGCAAATCAAATCGCATTTTTCAAAATTTTTGGGCAAAAATCACTTTTGCACCGATATGCGAAAGTTCGACCGGATGGGCTAATTTTTCGAACTTAATTCCATAAAATCGTTTCTGCGCAAATTAACTCTTTATACGACAAAGCAGTTTAATTTGTAAAAGTTCATAGTGAAAATTAATTTCTAATGGCAGCTTTGGATAAAACTGAATTGTCTGAAATTTGGGACATATCCATTGCCTAAGAATGCTTGACCGCTTGAACGTTGTTGCCGTTGTTTTATCACGCGATGCCTGACCACCGGCTTGCAATCGTATTTTGAGTCAGCGTGTAGAGGCGTCACAAATCAATCAGCAATCTGCATTTGCGGTACAAAGTATATTAAGTTTGCGCGGATGTATGTGACGTCCGATCTATTCAGAAAATGATTCTGGAAGCTTGTCTGTCCGTCTGTCTATTTTGTGTTCTTCTGCTCAACTTACAGGTCGCAATTTTTCAGATATTTTAATATGTTTGACCTTTCGACTATTGCTTTGATATTGTGACCATTGCATCACAATATCCTAAAAAGTTTGATACAATAGATAAGTGCATGTTGGAAGCCTTCTGCCCTCTTTATGTTTGGCAATAAACTACATTTGCCATCTCCCTCCTCTTATACCGAGAACAACAATCATATGTATTAAGTTTGTCAAATGTTATTCCCGTATAAACCGAGTAGTGAAATCGATTTTATATTGCCTATCTAATGGCTTTCGTTCTGTTGAAATCGTTATTAAACTCTCATCACTTTATCCAGAAACAAAAGTTATTTGAAAAATTCTTCCTTCTGACTTGATGAGATTTAATTAAAAAATCGCTTAACATGCATTAATTGTTAATACTGTTTATATCACACAATACGATGACAGGACTAAATCTCTTTCCGGAACAGCAGTGTGCATGTGTTGTATTTGTTGTGTAAGACGATGAGCGATGAACTTTATCAAAAAAGAAAAATGATTCGTATGATTTGTGTTATACGTATGAATGTGTAACTACATGAAATACAATAATTTTCATTTTTTAAATTGAAAGAGAGTATGCGGCGGTAAATTATTGCGAAATGTAATTCTGCGGAATTTTCAATGCACGAATGGCTGCGCATATGAGAACAAATGTGTGCATGCGGCAAGCTCAAATTACAATGTTAAAAAATTCAATTAAAATTAAAGAAAGATTTTAAGGCATTATTATGCATAATTTGAACTTCTTGTTATCACTTACCTACTACATATGATATATATTCAGTTGGCCATGCCGTCAGCAAAACTTGTTTCATTCACAAGACTATTAGAGATAGATTTTTTTTTTTTTATAGGTTCTCTTGCATTACAGATACTATAAGTTTCTCGCGATGTTTCTTTCGAAGCCTGAGCATATCGAAATGCACCCTTGTATCATAGACCATATATCAAATCATATATCGTATCATTTACCTCAACATATATCACATCATCTACAACAATCTCTGAAAATTGCACAAAACTTTTATTAAAACTTTCGCTCGAATGATCTCTTACCTACCATTGCCCTACTTGGAAAATTCGAATTCATTTATATATGTACGGGATGGATGATTTCAGTTCACGATCCAGAATCATAAATGAATAGAGAGAAAATACAATAAATAACATTGCAGGTGTATGCGGGAATGTTAACGACGTTGAGACGACCCGATATTATGTATTACCCACTATGCTATGAATAGTGTTTCGAATATTTTTGAAATAAAACATTGTTACACATCCACAATTCGAAGTGAACTGAAGGCGAATGTTCTTTTTCTTTTTTCGTTACATATGCATATGGAATGAAAATTTTGTGGCTGTGTCACAAGGATGTCAGTAACATTAAAAGAATGACATTTCACATCATATATACATGTACATATATACATTAATGAAATGTACGATACCTTCATTGACTCGAGAACATTTTGTTAATGAAAATTTGCATAACGTTCGTATCGGCAATCATTTAACAAATACTGCTTCTTTCATTTTAATGTAACACAATATTAAATATTGAAAAAACACATATTCTTACCCATGTACACAAGCGACAAGTAAAAAGCAACATTTGGGTAACCAAAATCTCGCAGGAATGTATGAATAATTTCGCTGATTCTTCGACATCAACCAGAATCCTTTCGCAATACAATTTTTTGATCCAATAAATATGCGACTATAATTTATATATCAAAATTTGTCAGTTTTACGTTACGCTAATCTCGTAGACAATTAAATCAATGCTAGAAATTGTAAAGAAAATGCCAAAATGGCAAAAATGTTATACGATATTGTTTTCGCCTTTCGTGGGTACAACGAAGGAAAGTATGTTCACACGGAAAGGAACTTGAAAAGAGATTGAAAAAACCGCAACATTGTTAGAAACCCTTTGCTTAATGTGGGTGTGTTGTTACATTTTTAAATGAAGCTTTAAATTTTATGCGTTTTTGTGGACAATTCTGCCAATTTCCAAAGTAAATTTTTGATCTCTCAGTTAAACCCGCATCTATTTTTCTTAATCTCCAGGACCGTGAGATGGACATTGTTATTTCCATTCACAATTCTATTCTAATCAAAGCATTGCCGAAGCCGGCACCGCTATCGGCACTTGGATGAATGTTACAAATTGAAAAAGCAATTTAACTCATCACAATACCATGTGTACAACATCTTGGTGATAAAAGCCGATTAAGGTTTCATAACTTATTTACGAATTTCATCTTAAAATACGTACAGCATTAATTCTTTTAATATTTTCAAATTCTGCCTGCAACATTGTCAACATTTGGCAGGAGGACGCTTCGGGTAAACACGAAGATCTACCTATTGATTTCTTGTTAAGATATTCGAAATTGTGTGTGCGAGTTGATGTTACAAATCTTTAACTTCTAATTAATGATATATTTTCGCCCTTATCTAGCGAGCTTAAAAAGACTTCAACTTTTTGGTTCGGCTCAGATGAAAAAAAAATTGTTCTCTTTATTAATACCCAACAATGATATACTTGGGGTATTATGGATACCAGCCGAATGCTTTCTGTTTGGCTTCTTTTTTTTGGTATATATTCGGTATCACTTCTGGTACTTCCGTGAAGACGAGAGCTACAATCGTCCGACGTGGATTATATAATACTTCTTAAGAAAGTTTTTTTTGAAACATTAATATTAAGTCCTTTCATGGTATGCCAAGATGCCCTCCCATTGATGAATATTTTATAGCCTAAGTAATTTGTGGTACGTGTACATTCAGTTTGTGCAAAATCCAGAAGAAGTTGAGACAGTTGAGTTTTCGAAATCGATTTACGAATGTCTGTCTGTCTGTCTATCCGCTATCTGTTTATGATCAAACTACAAGTTGGAAACTCTCGAAAAATTTTGATCAAATATGCTGCAGTAACATGTTGTATGATAGAATGGAATGCTATTAAAAATGGTTTCATTGAGACTGTCTTTACGTCTACTCCCCGTATAACAGCCTAGTTTGAAGGTCGTTATATGAAACACATTTCCCACTTTTCAGATATCTTAATCAAAGTCGATGAAAAATAGTATTTGGGCTTAGTAAATGAATGTGCAAAATTTGAATTGGATGAGACCCTCCCATATAAAATTTCTTACAGGGTATAGGCTTTTTCGTAACGAAAAGTTCTTATTTATAGAATTTTATGATAAAACTTTATCCTGAATGAAATGATCTAACATATTATTTTAGTATGATATGTGTGGAATAAATAGATGTATTTTTCGGATCCCTTTCCATGTAGAGATTGTTTAGCAAAGTTTTTTTGAAGTTTTATGAAGAAGTTAAGTAAAAAATTATGTTGTGGTTGACGTGATGCAGGATGTTTAGTAATCAGTCTTGCTTGACGTGTAAAGTTTTAATTGATTATACATATGTAGTGAAAATCGTAGGGCAACAACAACTGCAGAAACAATATTTTCCAGCATTTCTTAAAGAGATATTGTTTACAGTGCCTTTACTTTTTGTTTTTGTCGTTTTGATAAAAATGAACAATAAACGGCGTAACCTACTTATAATACAAAGATTCTTTCTTCAATAAATCACACTACACCATCGATTTTATTCATTATAGCAAATTTAAAATTATCCCTTTTATCTCTTATCTTTTATTTCTCTAAAGTTGCAGATTTATAGAGAAATTATTGCGGCTTTCAGCGTCTGTCACATAGCCTAATGGTTAGGAAATTCCGCAATTAGGTAGGAGACAGAGATTCAATTCCTGATGCGGTAGGCCATAAATTATGCTTTACTGTATTTGCGTTGCCTCGATAAATAATAAAAAATAATAATTTGTGGCGATATTTTGTATTGGTTGTTGTAATTTTCATTTTTTTGCACCCATCACCAAAGAACGAGGGACACATTCATTTTGTGAAAACGCTTACAACATCCAGAAGATAGCTTCAGAGACTCCTAACAATAATATTTTTGATCAGCATCAAACTTTTGATCGACTTAGTCATATCCGCCTGTCCGTCTGTGTATATCTTGTGGCAAACATGATCCTGACCGCAAAAATGAAGCTATCGGCTTCAAATTTGACATAAATGGTTAATATTGAACATGAATCATATCGATCGAAAGACATACCTACAGCACCTCATAAATTGAGAATATCTCTGCTTACCAAAGAGCAAAAATTATTTTTCTGTTGCTCACTCACAAACTACAGCAGAAACCCATTGGCGCCGCGGTAGAACTTGCACGAAAGTAGAAAAAATCACACACGTCCACACAATTTTGCAGAATAGTGCCATTTAGTTATATCCTTTCTTTTGTTTTTTTACGATAACGGTGATGGGCTTAAGAGGGTCGACGGTAGACCAACGTAATTTTCTTACTTTTTAACTTTTTTATGTATGGTCTTCTGCATATGTTCATGGGTATGTAAATATGAAATCGGTATTCTTATATAGGAAATACACGTTCACAATTGCACACAAATGATAAGAAATATTTTATTCGAACTTTTTGTGTTTAAACGCTTTATTAAGGCTAACTTTCATTTACTTCTGTGACAATGAGTAAGCAAATAGTTATCCTTTAATACTTCATTCATTGCGAAGCATTGCCAGATATAGCAGAAGTTTTGTCCACACATTTTTCCCAACAGCCTTACACTTCCATTCACGTAAAACTACATTAGCATACTGAGAGCTGTAACCGATATTTCGGGAAAAATGCTTACTTCGCCTTCTATTAGCGTTCTGAAATTGTGAATATGCTTCACGATCGTTTTATTGCGATGTGAATTAAAAGTTGACAAAAGCAGACTTTTCTATCGTCCCATTAAAATCTATTTCTTTCATCTTATCTTTCGTTTTCTATTTTCCTTTCTTGCGTTCTAACTAATTAGTTTCATTATTGAGGCCCCTAGCGAATGTGTCACAAAAACAAATTTATTAAAAAATTGTTATTCCGCTAACTATATTTTAGCACTGCGAAAATCCAAAAATCGGTCAAAAGTCTTACTCTTTCCAAGTGGTACAGCCATCTTTAGTGGAATGGCCCGGCAGTTCACTCATAAGAACACTTAGAGTAAGAACATAACGATATGTTAGGATAATGGGGATCACACGTCTGAATCCTAACCGAATATAATTTTTAATTTATTACTTATAGTTAACGAGCAGGCGAATATGAATTTATTGCAACCTCATTCTCTCGAGCAGGTTATGAAAATGTTATGTATATATATATAAATATAACAATGACATCTTGATGACATTTAATGTAAGTACAATATGCTTCCACGTCATATACTTATATACGTATTATAGCATGTAGTTAAAAGAAATATGTGCATTAATGCCAAAACAGCTAGACGCTAAAGTAAAAGTAAAAATTTTCATTAAGTTTTCGCCGAATTCTTGGCACCAGCTCCCGTTACCAAAACTTTATGTTCTAAACTACGATTTCACATCTGACTCTGTGGTATATAATTTCAATGTTAAAAATATCATTAAGATTTTTTTGTTCGTCCATAAACCGCAAGCATTCCCGCTGTAACAGTTCAGCGTTGCTTACAGTCTTCGAACAATTTCGCTTCAACACCTAACTATAGAATATAGATTCGATCAGCGATTACAAATTACATTATTTACTATGACATTATTTTTTGTTATTTGCTCATCGCATTTATATCGATTTTTATTGACTTTTTAAACTCAAGTTCGGAAAGTACATCTCGCTGCCTCTCAATTTTGATATTGTCGCACATTACCAAAAGCCTTTAAAATGCATTGTGAACTTGTCTAAGACATTGTTTTTTATACTTGCGTCTTTAGTTTACTTGAGCTCGAGCAGCGTAATGTTTTTTGGTTGTGTTTGTTCTGTCGTGGGCCATCTCTTCATTAGAACAGGTGCAAAATGTGTTTATTTTTGCATAAGCATATGTACATATGAATATAAGCTTACATATACGCACATATTTGTACGTACGACCCGTGCATCCATGCGTATTTCATGTTAACAGAGGGTAATGTGCGGTTTGGCTTTGTTCGTCGTCTTCCCATACAACTGATACTACTTTGCTGTAGAATGTTCGCAAACACAGGTCCACTTGTTGGCATTGGCGTTATTTATTTTATTATTCACGTTGTGTTTTCGCATTTAAATTTGAAAATATTTCTGCATTGTTTTCATTCTCTTCTCTGAAATATCATTTCTTATTAATTATTGCTATTTATACTATTTAATATATTTCGATACATATACACCGCGGCGTATTTTGTATGACCAGAAAAAGCATTTAAGATTTCAAAATTCATATATGTATCTTAGCCATCGAATTCATGCTCACGTAGATGACATAATTAATTAACACAAACTTTCTTAGAGAGTTCAATATTTTGCTCACAATATTTAATATTAAATATATTTTCAATTACTTTCTATATTGAATTCCGAGATTAATAATGCAAAATGACTGATAATGACAACATAAGTTGGAGACATGTGTACCAACAAACAAAAAATAAATAAATTCGAAACTCGAACGCACGTAGCTCTGCTTTCTCTTAAAAATTACAAATTTGGATCACTGGGATTCACTCTTGCACGCCAATGAAGCTTAAAACTTTCATCATTACTACTAAGCGATCATTGATAACATTTCGATTTGAGTAAAACTGAAGAGCTTTTACTATCGGCCGTGTATGTTATGACTAAAACAAGTAAAAAAAATTATATTCGGCCGTGACCGAATCTTTTATACCCATCGCCGCGATTGTAGAAAAAAAGGAAAGAATTCTTCTATATTCAGAATGAAAGTAAAAATATATGAAATGCATGTCTTGTATTTTATGAGTAACGAGCAAAAACCCCAGAAAGGAAAAGTATTTCATTTATTTATTTATTTTTGTTACATAACCGTGCGGACGTTGTTTTCCTATCGGGAGAAGATATATACAGATATTATACTGTTGCGCAGATGGACAGATGGACGAATGAACAAATGGACATGGTTATGTGTCAATGTGTCCGCTAAATTTCAAATCGATCGCTCCATTTTTGCAGCCTCGAAAATGTTTACAACAGCCATTATGCAGAGGAACAGGCGGGCAAACGGATATTCATACATCCATCCCGAATTTGATGTTCATCAAGAATATTTACACTTTATCTCTGAAGCTTCCCTTTGAGCGTTGCAATCGTTTTGGCAAAATGAAATCCAAAATAAATCATCCTTGGAGGGTATAAAAAAAATATGAAGACAGTGGAAAAGTTTAAAGTTTGAAGAGACCGGAAGGGCATTATCTATACAGAGTTTTTCACCGGTAATGAAGCTATTGCTGTGCGACTTTACTGATGGTGATGATAATGATGATACCACGACTTCCCGGTATGAGAAAAGTCAATCACGTAATCCGTAACTCCTAAAAAAACATTAGAAATATTGATCTAAGAGCTTTCCATCCCAATCATTGCGTCTACCAGGTAATGTTTCTTCCGATCATCTTTTGCCTTAGCAAATCTGGCCTGTTTGCTATGAGTGCACCCAAAAACGATGGGTAGAAATAATATTTGGAATGATAATTTTTCATGGTTCACAGCGTAATGTATTAAAGCTACTTACTGTGGAATGCTACTTGTTGTACACTCGTAGTTATTTGATCTTAGGTTTTTTTTCCACAAGGTACTCGCCACAGAGGGTTACACAATAAACTTTTGGAGAAAACAAAAAGAGACACTAAATGGACATAATTTGTTCAAATTAATTCTCAGAAACTTTTACTTGAAATTTAAATCTATCCAAGACGTAAAATCAATATCAAAATGCTTTATAGGATGAGTGTATTATATTTAAGGAAAAAAAAACCGAAAAAAATTTGAAATTCTAAGTACTCTAGCGTAACAAAAGTCATGAAAACAAAAGATATAGTTGCCATCTAGTGAGAATGGTTAACGTATGTGGCTTGAACTTTATTCATATAAACGCACTTATGCACGCAATTGCAATTAATCACGCAAGCTAGCAAGGATTATGTACAATTTTCAAACATGAAACGAAAATGCAATAAAACGTTTCAAAACATTTATCACAACTGATTGTGTTGATAATGGGCTAATAATTTAGTGAACATCTCAGTTGCATTTAGTCATTCATCTGCTTCAATATCCAGTGAGAAATTGTCTTTCACATCTGCACTGCAACAATAAAAATAGCATCAGGAGAATGAAAGAAATTCTTTAAAAACATGCAAAAGGCTCTTATGCTGGGAGCATAACTTAAAATTAATGCTCCACATTTGATTCTTCGCAAAAATTCTTCGTTCCTTTTCCATACATTCAGTTCTGTGCAATTTATTTGGTTCGAGCTTTCGGTCTTGCATATGAAGAATTGGCTTTCAATTCGTTTTTTCGTGTTTAATGTTTTAATCATATTCACACAGTTGCATATGATGTCTTTGCTTGTTCACTATGAATTTCTGATAGTATTTTTATACCCATCATCGAAGGAAGAGGTGTATATTCATTTTGTCAAAATATTTGCAACACCCAGAAGGAAGTTTCAGCGATCCCACAATATATATATATATATATATATATATATATTCTTGATCAGTATCAAGATCTGAATTAATATAAACATATCTGCCTGTCCGACTGTCCCTCTGTGTAATGCCTGTTGCAAACATTCTTCGGCTATAAACTTCAAATTTGGCAGAAACATTGAAAGTTCTTCTACGCAGGTTCGCATTGAAAATGAGTCAAATCGTTGCAAGGACAAGTCTACAATACAATACCCATAAACTACAGCAGATAAATGCACAAAACATTTCACGTATATTCTATAAGCGACCATGTAGTACCTGTGCAAAAATGGAAACGTTTACAACGCCTACACGATATTGTAACATACCATCTCAACACCTTTATAATGCGCAGAAATAAGCTTCAAAATCCCCATATTGTAGATAAATTCTTGACCAATTTCAAATTCGAAATACACCTGAACATGCCCGTCTGCTTGTCTGTCCATCTGTCTGCCCAACGGTGTGGTATCTGTGGTAAACATTCTTCCGTTCGTGAAAATGAAGATATTGTTTACATGTCTAAAAATGATCTGAACCGATCAACGCCCACACACCTAGGCAACAAAAATTGCCTTTGCTTCCTGTGCTTTTTTCTCCTTTGCATGAAAGTCTAGTTTTTTTAGTCGTTGTTAGGAGAACGGTGATGGGTATAAAAGATTCGGTCGTGGCCAAATATAATTTTCTTACTTTTCCCTTTTTCTTATTATTATTTTTTTTTTTTTTCATACACATTGCCTGCAGTGATCAAGCCATTTTTCAAAGTTTTCTTTTAAATAATAATTTATTGAAAAGAAGTTCAAGAAAACATTCGTTGTCTTACGGTACTTACGTTATTTCATGCGTCTTAAAGCGTTCTTCTCTCAATACCACCATGAATTTCACATGAACTTGACGTCCATGAAACCCAGTAAAAAACCGCGCAACATAATTAAACGAGAAAAAGTAATTAAAGGGTTTAAGGCTTCCGTACTCAAGTATTTCTTCTGCTTCCATACTCAAGTATTGTCTCTTTAGCGAATGTTTCTTTTTGGAAGTAAGGTAACGGAAATAAATCGGAAATCATATTACGCCGAAATCAAAACTTCGCTCAAAAATCGTTAAGGAAACTTGTGTAAAAGTAGTGCAACAAAAAAGTAAAAAGAAAATTGTGTTTCATGATTATCATGTTCACCACATACGTAGTGTGTACGATATTTGATTGATGCTTATGCTTCAAAAATTGCTTTAAAAAAGATGCTTGCGATCGGACAGTAACATGTTATCTGAACGCAATTTTGGGACATTTCGCAGAAACAAATCAGTTTAGTGCCTCAGAAACTGTACACAAAAGTAGGTAAAGGCCTTACTCTCACTTATTGATAAATAAATAAAAATAGAAAAAATAGTCAGAATGAGATGTATATATATTCTTGATCAACATCAAATGCTGAAACGATTTAGACATATCCGTCTGCCTGGCTATGTAATGTTTGTTGTAAGCATTCTTCTGACCGCAAAACTGAAGCTATCGACTGCAAATTTGGCAGACACATTGGAAGTACTTGCAGGCAGGTTGTTACTGAAAGTAGGCCAACTCGGTCGTATGACACGCGAATTGAGAACATGTCTGCTCTCATAAAATATAGTAAATATACAAAAATTGGAGCGTATATTCTACGGAAGATGCCGTAGTACTTCTACAAAAAGAGGAAAAATTGATCACGTCTATCCAATATTATTGGGTATCAAAATAGAGTTTTTTTTTCAATAATTCGACCACTTCGCATATAACGCCCTATTTTCGAAAGTCGTTATATGGAAAAAAATTACAATTTTTAAAAGTTCTCGACCTATGTATTAATAGTTCGACATTCTAAATTGGTCTGAAAATTCTGGTACGGCTGGGGACATTTTTGAATACCCTCTGAACTGAAGTTCATACGACAGAAAGGTTTAATTTTTAATGCTTCATGATGAAAATTATTTCATAATAAAAATTTAAGATAACAAAAATGAACTGTACCAAATTTGGGCCATCTCGACCCATTTTTAGGATCTTACCCTATATAAGATAAGACTTTTTAAGCAATTTTTTTTGATTTTTAGGGCAGAAAAGTTTAAGGTTTAATATGTTATGATGAAAATTGATTCATAATATCAATTTGGTATAAAATTATCTGCGCTGATTTTTTGGACCTCTTGGGCATAATCATTTTAAGCCTTTATTTGCAAAGAGGTCTAATTTTTTAATATTCACTTCTATAATAGTAAGTTCATATAAAAACAGTGCATAATTTTTGCATACCATGGCAAAAATATGAGTTGTGTTGGACAGTGTGATCTAAAGCACATAATAGTCGACTATAATGTTTTCGTTTACTCGTTTTCCATTTTTTCTTTTTTCCATTTTGTTATATCTTTATATTTCGTTATTAAACTTTATTTAAATCAATCTATTATTAATTTTTGTGTGTTATACGGGCGCCACAGATAAAGTGTTCTCCTAACTAATAATTCTTATCATCCGACAATTGTATAAACGAATGCAATAAAATTTATAATTTGAAATCACACTGATCGGATTTACCGTCAACAAGAGCTTTTCAACTGCAACCACTTTACCTAATTCGTACTCATCTTGTTAACCTATCAGTTAAAAGTGCAAATCAGGTGCGGTATTTCGTAGCGGAACGTTCACATTCGCCATTCTTGTCGAACCGCTAAATACAAAAACGCAGACGAAATTTTTCTTATGCGTTTACCTCCCAGTTTTTCAATACCGAACTGAGAGTTGAAAAAATTTTTCCGTACATAGATTATATACCGTATTGCACAACCTGGGGATGATCACGAAATTGAAAGTTAGCGTTCGTTTTTGTATTCAGCCGTCGTTATCAAACAACTGAATCGAAACACTAACATTAAATTTTTTATACGGAATTACCCCCCCTCCATGTGTAGATATGTTTTATAGACGGCACCGTGAAACATTTGTTGTTGATTTGCTGACTTTTAGAAGGAGAAGAAGAAGAAGAAGGAGAAGAGGAAGATATGTATATATATTTTAAAGCTTAAAAACTATTCACGGAGTCACAATCAATTGGGGAACATTTTTATGTTGTTTTTCTAAAAACGAGAGAGCCCTAAGGAGCTATGGCAGAATAATAAATTTCATTTTGCCGAATGTTTTAAAAATCATAGAATTTTTCTATAAATTTTTAAAATTGCATTTATATGAAAAAAATATAAAATAAAAATGAACCAAAAACTAAATATAAAAAGAAAATACATAAGAAAATTACATTCGGTCGTGATCGAATTTTTTATACCCATCAACTTTATCCCAAGAAAGCTAAATTTTCATTCTCTCTAAGATGGAGTGAATACAGCTAAGTTTTTCTATTTTCAACATTAAAGTTTTTGTCGCATAGTCCTGCGAGCGTTATAGATGTGTTCCTTTGAAAAGTTTATGTCACTTTCAAAATCTTTTGCTAGTTTATAAGCGATATCTTCATTTTCGCTAAAAGAAGAACAATTACCACAGATACTACAGAGTTGCATAGACGGACATATGGACAGATGACCAGACAGACATGCTCAGATGCATTCCGAATTTGGAACTAAGCAAGAATTTGTGCACCTTATAGGGTTTTTGAAACTTGCTTTTGCGCGTTATAAACATATTGAAATAAAAAATTAAATTTTCATATCCTACAATATTGGGTAGACGTGATCAATTTTTCGCTTTTCGTAAGCAGATACTACAGCATCACGATCAAAATATTCATTCAAATTTGTGCAGGTTTATCGACTGTACTTTCTGAATAATCTAAAAATCTATTTTTTATTTCTTTTGAAAAAACAGAAGTGTTCTCACTTAATTTAGTACTGCAGGCCCGTCCTTCAACCGATTTGGTCCTTTTTCATTGCCAACCTGTCTACAAGAACTTACAATATTTCTGTCAAACTTGAAATAGATAGCTTCATTTTTGCGGCCGGCTGAGTGTTTACAACTGACATTACACAGCCGGATAGACGAACATACTTAAATCGATGTGAAATTTGATGCTGGCCAAAAATATGTATATAAAGTGTCGGGTGTCTGAAGCTTCCGTCTGGGCGTTGCAAATGTTTTGACGAAATGAATATACCCCTGATTCTTCGGTGAATGGTATAAAAATGTTAATTTTTAAAATGCCTCCAAGCTGCATATTCGTATAGTGGTAGTATTATGCTATGTATGTTTATAAGTACATACTTTACTCTTATAAGTATACAAATGCATGTTAGCTTAGTGTGCAAAACTGAATTCTATATATATATGTTAGCTTAGCAAACGAATTTTTTTTAATAATTTAATAATTCATTGTAGATATTTTCGTTTTTTTTTTTGTTCTCTACTAAGTCTGTCGGGTTAAGAATGGATTGTATTTTTCCATATGAGTCTTCTGTAAGAACTTTAACAAAAATGATCACTCATCCCCCATTTTTAGGATAAAAGTGAATTGATGAAACGTACTTTACTTAATCGACGAAGTTATTGGTAGCTGTTAGGCGTTGGTATTGCTTCAATTTTTGCCTCATCTTTCTTTTGCCACTGCAGGCCAAAGATTAAGTATTTCGAGACGTAGGTTAAGTTACTCCCCACTCCTCTACTTACATTACATTACACGTTTTTGTTATGAGTTATAATGGTATTTAGTTGCTAACAGAGAAATAAACAAATGCTTTATTTATTGGCGTATATATGGTACCCAAATTTACACCTTTCCGAAGTCTTATTCTCTAAGCCTTTTCAACAATTTTAATCAATCCGTTCGTTTATGTATGCACATCTTTCACATTTGCAAAGCTATACCTAGTCTAGTTTAGGTCCACACAATTAGAACTGATGCGCTGTTAAAGACACCTATAATCGCTGGAAATGAAAGTAACCCCAAAAAAATGAGCGGAAACAATACAAAAATTTGCAATTACTATCTATGATTGTAACCAGCGAACCATTGGCGCTTAAGAAATAATAAACCCACAAAATCCTCTTCCAAGAAGAACGTCTTTATTTGAACAGAAACGATATCAATTCATTTTACGCTCAGCGGCAAAGCTTAGGATAGATCACAAATTCAATCTAAAAAAAAAAGACATACACGCAACTCTCTTTTTACACGGTCTTTTTTTACCCGATTTTGAAATAATACTACTCGCCAATAAGAACAAATACGCTTTCTTACACTATTTTTTACAAAATCTTCTTACAACATCTTTTTTGCATGATTTTCTAAGGAACTGGAGTTGGGTGTAAATAAATTAATATATAACCAAAAGGACGAATGCTTCGTGAATGGGAAAAATCTTTGGTCGTGCCTAATTAAATCGTAATCGTTAAAATTATGTTTGATTAGGGACGAACACCCATCATTTGAAATGAAGGTATCGCGTGTATGTGTGTGTGTGTCAAAACGTCAGTTAGCCAATCACAACGACTTGTTCCATAAATCTTAAAATTACTAATATTTTAACCAAGTTTTATATCAGCATTCTCTACGTTTAATGACTGGCACTAGGTAGTAACCTAACTAATGAGTCTTCGACTTCATAGTAAGGGATCGTAAACTTTTTTACAAAAAGCCCAACAACACACTTTCGCACAGAAGAGTAGTAGATTCGGGTAAAGACAGCTGCATCTATAAGCTGACTTATTAACCAAATTTGTAAATTGAATGATGCCATAGGAAGGGGGCGCAAACACAAAGTTCTCCTTCTCGAACCATGTACTGGATGAGTGGATGACAAAAGGAAAGGCACATTTTTCGTTGAAGTTTTATCAAACGCACATAGCAATCGGGCGTATAAATGCCGAGTTATAGAACTGTACGCGGTAGTGGGTTTGGTGGGTCGACTCAAGCCGAAGGATGGCGTCCACGTCGCCATATTACCTTCCTTTCAATTTCGTTTTTTCAAATACGTAGACTTTGCACAACACTGAGGTGGATTAATACGACAAGTAATTGATGATTAAAACATGATTGTTGTTTAAAAAGACAATTGCAAGTGTGAGATTTCTTCACTTTATGCGAAATGAAACGTGGAAAGGCCTTTCAGAGAAGCAAGTTGTTGATTAAAATGCGATAAAATGACATTCTAAAGACATACCATAAAATATGAAGATTTTAGCTACTCTTTGATGATTTCATGCACATGGCATCTTCTGTCATCACAGGCTTCGGAAGTTCGACCTATTGGTCATTATTTACATCTTCGTGATCACTCATAAAGCGTCGCCATAAAATTGCTTAAAACTGAAGTTAATGTTCTTCTCTTTGCCCGTTTTATTCATTTTTGCTCAGATATTCTAAACCATTGATAGATCATTAGCGAAAAATCTATTGTTCCAGCTGAGGCAGCCATGAAAAGTGGTCCGTTATTCTGAAAATGTGCTGCTTAAGGCAGATATATACACATAAGGTACCTTATATATGGCAAGCTGGAAGAAAATAAAGCACTAGTGTTGGAATGTTTTGTACTCTTTCCTTAAACTGTGATAAGCCATCGACACCAGTAGAGAATATCTCTTAGAAGACCTAGCCAAAGTATTATTTAAAACAAATTACAAATTATTATGTAAATGACTCCGTATTCATATATGTCCACGTATATGCATATGTTTGTATACATATACAAATGCATGCACATATGCATGCGTATATACTTGCATACATACATACATACAAAGAACTCTCTTCATTTTGTTTATTATATCCGCTACTGAAAAGTGGATGCCTTGTAGATTTATTATGCGGTTTACTTTATCTGTATCTATCCCTTTGAAACTGGGCAAAGTATGTGCATTCAAAGTTAATGTAAAATTTAGTTTGATCGGTTCAATAGTAACTCTGTTCTTTCGCTTATATACATATCTCATTCCCGAAAAAAATTCAAATTAAAAGACATAACTTGCTATAACATGTCCATAGCTTGTGTTCGCAAATCAAATTTGAAAAGTTCAGTAATCTTGACGGCGAACTAATAATGGAATGGCAGTGAAAACTTTTAAAAATTTTGCAAATTTTTGAGGAATTATTAACAACTACACGTCCCTTTCGCCAAATGAAAATCGAAAATTTGCGATAAGATTCGATCCGAAATACTCCCGATCGTACGGCTTTATGTTACGATAATCAGCATAAGGAACAAAAGAAAAAGAAATTTCAATTGATGGGTGACCAAGATTCGACCCAAGATGATTGCAATTCATTTTACTTCATTTTCAATAAAATATTGTTTTTAGATTTTTACCAATTTTGAATATAAGTTTTTGTTTCTGTTGCCTTTTAATTGCCTTCTTCTTCTTCTTCTTGAGATAAAACACAGGCCTTAAAACCAATATATGTGACTTGGAAAACTTTTTATCAAAACTTTGTAACAGATGTTTGTAAATGAAAATGCATTCCCCTTTAATCAAACGCAACTCTTGAAGTGCCAACACAGGCTTGATGTTAGTTTAATTGGAATAGATGCCAATACCAAAAAAACTAACTGTCAATCAAACCGTATGGGGGCCACATGTAGATTATTCATACATATAAATACGTGCACATATACAGATGGCGGAATCGATATACAACGACGTTTATGAATTTGAAGGGAAAACTGAATTAAAAGATGAACAAATAATAGAGGCAGACTAGTCTTACAGTGACACTTGAATGTCTGTTAGCTTAAATAAATATTCTTTTGTTGGTTAGTTATAAGTGAGCTAGTCAGCTGATTCGGATCATTTCAATCGATACTTATTGCAGAGAGACAGTATTTCAATTGTGTCATTTCACGCTACGTGTACCGTTTTCAATACATGCTAAAAAATGTAAAAGCCTTTATTTATTTTGTATATGTTTTTGAAAGAATATATATTTTTTACAAAGCCACGTGCACCGTTAACGGTACAAGTCTCACGCAGTCTTGTAAGTACCATCATCCCACATAAAGTCATGATAACAACTATTAATTTTTAAATTCTAATTCTCGCAAAAGTTACGCTTAGCTTATAAATGGTTATTAACGTGTGCTCAAAACGGTACACATGGTAATGAAGTTGTCAATCGCATACTCATTAAAAAATATTAGGCAATTTTTTAATTATACTTTAGGAAATTTGTATGCAATTCAAACCGACGCTAAAATATTTTAATAAGTAAATTTTTATGCTCGAGTACGTTCAGTGGTGATCCAAATAGAGTTATTAGAGAAAAGGAATTCTCTTTTTGTGAAGGAAAGTGTAATCGCCCAAGCAGCGCCGACGGGGCATTATTTTGCTATGGGAGACAGTTGCTGAAAGGACAGCAGAGCCTATTTACGATCTGAAAATTACTTTTTTCTTTGTTATTTCATATTTTGCTAAGCTAACTTTTATGTTTAAAAATCTCGGATCTAATCTGTACTGACCAGGTTCAACTGCTAAACTGCTTGCACTCTTGAGTAAAGTTCCAATTTCCGCATTACACTTTACTTGGTTTTCCATAACATGCACTAAATGAACGGAATTGAGGGCTGATAGGCGAATGAACAGATATGAAGTAGGACGTATGGACTGATGCGTTTAATCTAAATTTAAAGTTTTGAACTAAGCTAAACAATAAGTTCAAAAATTATCTCGTCCATGTAAGGATACAATCAGATACACACTAGTCATCACCAGATCCTTACCATCCCTAGGTTAACTCTCGTTACTTAAATATAATTAACAAAGACGGAAAAGTTCTGCCTAAGCTGATTAAAAATTTCCTTCTTTCTCGCTTACATTTTGCATATAAATCAGTTAAATTGCTCAAAGTTAAGATGAAGAGAAGAAAAAAGTCCACCGTGTGCCAACAATTTTGCGCATTAAGCGTTATTTAAAAACCTTTATAATTGCTAAGTTTAGCATCTAGCCATAAGCTTTCTATGAATGTTCTTTTATTATTCCACTCTATTAAAAAAGAAATTTGTTTTTTTCTTATTCTATACCTATAGACCAGAGTATTGTGAAAAGTTATGCTACGTATTTAAAGTAAATTGATGTGATACGAGTAAGATTTTTAGTTTGGCTAAACAAAAGGTTTTCCTACAAACAATTTGATAATAATTAAAAATGGAAACTATTTAAGAGAAGAAAATTACGTAGAATTTACATAATCTCTAATATCTAAAAGTGGCGCGCGCCCATTGAGTAATTATTTATGGACGAACGTAGTTTTTCCTTATATTTTAATTTATATTATATTTAATGCTGCTCTAATCCATGCAAGCAGGAAATCCACGAAGCATTAAGTGAGGAAGATAGACTAATACTTAACGCTTACGCATCCTTTCTTACGCATGAATAAGTTCAGTTTGTTATATATTTCGTAAATAAGTAGAAAAATTTATGAGGAAAATTATGAGGAATAACCCACGCACCAAACATGCTGTAGTCTTGCATTAGATGAATAAGCTTACTTATGCTCCTACTTTAACGGAATTTTAATACTAGCACTATCGAGTGCGCCAGGTTGGTGCATTTCCATTTTCGAACTTTAAAATATGTTTACAAAATATGCTTGGATTCTATTATCGAAAAAAAAGAAAAATTTTTTCAATGAACAAAAATTAATAAAAAGAATTAAATATATTAAAAGATAGAAAAGATACTAAAATATTATAGTCGACTATGACCACACCTTCAATCACGTACACCACTTTAATTCTTCAACTATTTTTATAATAAAATACCTAAAATAGTTTGTTCCCGTTCAACGGTTTACTTTCCATAAAAAGCCTTCTATGCGAGTGGGCCCATAATGTGAGCTGACGTACTCTGTATTCAGAATTGTTACCCAAAAAAATGTTAAACACTTACTCTTTATGAGAGCGCTTATATGGCAAGCGATTCGACAAATGTATGCTAAAGTCATGATAAGATCCTAGAAAGTTGTCTTTCTTATCGTATGGAGTTTCATTTTAGGTAAAAATTTTTACAGTGGTTAAAGTGGTCCAAAAAAGGACGTCATCCGATCGAAACTTTCTGTATTAAGGAACGACGTTATATGAGAAATAATCCTAAAAATAATCGGATTCGGAATTATGTCAATGTAGCAAAATTACTACTCATTAGGCAAACCTACTCAAATAGATACACAATTATTCTTTGAGTCCATTTGTATAATGAAAGAGGAGTTTACTACAACCGCATTTATTTATATTCACGTATAGGGTAGACTGTGAATACACTCGACATTTCTTATCTTTCAACAAATATCGATTAAAAATACTATGTTAACCGGTGAAACGAATCTGACAATTTTGCGGAGACCTAGGTGAGGAAGTGTGACTTCTTGAACGCCTTTCTCATCGACGTTTGTGCGACTATAATCTTTAAATCTCCATTTTCAGTCCACCTATTCTAGTTTGCAAGGTAAGAATCTATCCAATCTACTTGTGCTCAATTGCATCAATTAAAAGGCGATTATTTTATCAATTTACCACAATCGTGTCAATAATGATAGAAATTTTTAGGCCGAACTTGTAGATGCTCTTGACAATTATCTGGGTCATGCTTTCTCATGCATATCTCTACAAGATCGTAAGCTATAGATAAAAATGGAAGGAAAGTGATCAGTTTTTTTTATTTTTTGTTTGTAGGCGCAACAACGTTGTCATCTTTTAAGTCCACATTTCAAGTTGTGAAAAAAGGTCAATCAAATTAAATCGCTCCAATAGAAGCGACGTTGACAGTTCCAGCGTTGAGATCGAATCGATTTCACCTCATATTGACTTAAATCGTGTGTTTATTTACGATTGATCGGCTATTTCGAATGACTTTCGAACAATTGGAACATTCTCCGTTAATCTTCTAAATCTGATTTTCGAAAAGTTGACATAAAGAACATCCAAAGGCTGAATGTAAATATCATTCTATCAACCGACATACCCACAATGAAAGCAACGTACTTCGCATTGCTAAATACAGGATTCATTAAATAATCCCTTCGAAAAGGCAGAGTTTGAAATCTTTGACTCTTGCCTTTGGATTTAACCAGTTTTGCGAACCACCTGAAACTAAACTAAAACAAAATTCCATCACCAAAGGATGAAGGATATATTCATTTTGTCAAAAGGTTTGCAACGTCCAAAAGGAAGTTGCAGAGACGCCACAAAGTGTTTTTCATAAAGAATGAACTTTATGAAGTCCATCTGTCCGTCTTCATAATATGTGTTGTAAACAATCTCATAGCCCTAAAAATGAAACTATCGATTTCTTATTTGGCAGCAACATTGGAAGTCCTTGTACGCAAGTTGGTATTGTAAATGAGCTAAATCGATCGAAAGACGAACCTACCATAACATTTAAAGTGAGACCACCTCTGTTTTTCAAATGGAATAAAAAATTAGTTTTTTACTCATTACTCGTCAACTGGAGCGGATAAACCTACAAAAATTTACATGTATATTCTATGGCTTATGCTGTAGTGTCTATACAACAATGGGAAAACTTGATCGCACTCAATAATATAGTCTATCAAAATTTTTTTTCTTTTTTCAATATATTTACAACGCGCGGAACCAAGTTTCAAAAACCCCATAAAGTATACAATTGCTTAGCATGTTTCAAATGCGGAATGCATGCAAGCATGTCCGTCTGTTTGTGTGTCCATCCTTCCGTCTGTTAGTCCGCCCATTTGTCCGGCTACCAATTTGTATAGTATCAGTGGTACACATTGTCACGTTCGCAAAAAAGAAGATATCGCTTATAAATTTACAAAAAAAAATTTTATGGAAATGGAGCAGACAGGTCAAAGGACATGGCCCACACAGCCCACACGTCCATATAACCAAAATTGAGAACATCTTTGCCTTTCCTGTCTTTTGCTCGTTATTCATAAGCAGATACCCGATATAAATTTTCACAAAATTATTCTACAACAATATCAAAACTCTACTAAGCCCACTTAATATTATGGAATATGGAAATTTATACATTTCCTATCTTTTATAATATAACGGTAATGGATATGGAAGATTCGATCTCAACCGAATATAATTTTCTTACTTCTTTTTTTTTTTTGTTTTGTTCGGTGGAAGCTGGCTATTTTCAGTAGAGTATTTGAAAAGTTCGTATCAGCTTTTGACTTCGAGATAAATTCAAGTTGGCTGGATGCCAACCGAACATTTAACATTTAACAGCAATGAATGAGTATCGTCTCATTCGTCTTTTAAAAAGCAAGAATTGACCACAGCATTTGTAATTTACCGTATGGAGGTAGGTGCATGTATATAGCAGCATTTACTTACCGCAACCGAAAGGCATGAAACTTATTAAAGAAAATATATTTTAAATTACTTTACACTACACATATAGAATAGTATTTATTTTGATATGTAAGAAGTAGCACACACACACACAAATACATATATTTATATATAAACAACAACTATGATAGATTGCTTTGTAACTTTGAAAGCACGCATATATTTGAGGTTAAAATTTTCTATTCTCTTAAAGCTTTTGTTCTTCCTTATCTTAGTTGAAATATTTGAGTTCAAATTAATTTTTTTTTTTTTTATTTTTGTATTTTTGCAATTATTTTCCACAGAATGCCTCTGGTAGTTATTTGGCGGATTCGGTGGAAAATTGTTCTGTGTTTTCTGTACAAAATGCGGCTGTGGAAGTCGATGCAATGGAAACAAGAATAAAAAAAAAAAAACAAAAATAAATAAATAAAAAGAACATGTGAGAGAAGAAAGTGTGTCAACACACTTCAACATGCGAACAAAACAGAAATCGATATTTTGTTCAGTATATTGTTGGTGTTGTTGATGAAAGGAATTGCGATCCCATAGTTATCTATAGAGCAGGCGAATGAGCGGCAATCATTTGTAGTGGAAAACATTACTATAAATGTGCATAGAGTGCATGTATGTGTGTGTATAAGTGTACGTGTGTGTGAATACAGGATCGTTGAATACGGTAGTGAATGATTGTCTGCAGCTTTACGCACTTGTCTTGCGGCAGTAAATAATGGTTGAAACTTCAGTTTTTTCTTTCTTTTATTTTTTTTGTAGACATCAAGGCGAAAATGGAGTAATAATAATTTCGTGATTCCATTTGTAATTTTACCAGAAATAGCAATTCATGACTCCCTTAAATGTGATAAACATGAGATCGTTTCCTTTTATCTATGTATATGATACCAAACTGGCAGCCTATTAGAAACATATGTGAAGTCAGTTGATTTTCGTAGAGATGAGAATAAAAAAGTCGACTCCGTTAATCTAAAACTACAGTAACAATGATATCCTAAATTTGCATATTTTTCCCTCCATATATTGGAAAATGTAGATAAATATATATCGGTAAATATCCATTTGGAGTGAACTCACTGCACACACACACACACGCACAAGCAATTACTAAATGCCTATGCAAGTTTTGCTTCCTATAAGTTTACTCTTCTCAATATAATTAGAAGTGAAAATGTATTCGAAATAGAGGGCGTCCAAGATTCGACTTAAAACAAGTATAGTTCTTCTGTTTTCATATGAAAATTTAAAAAAAAAAAAAAAAAAAATGTACTGTCTTCACGTAGCACATGTGTTTTGATAGTGAACCGCAATAATGCTTTCTGGCATTTTGTTGACACTCAAGTAGTGTTCATTACTCTTTAATTTTTATATTTATATTTATTGGTTTTAATTAATGGGATACATGTGCTGAAAATCTTTCCCTCTGAAAATGTTATTATAACGTTCATGCATTGGATAGAAACGAGAGTAGATAAAATTTGCCGTTTCATTTGCTACATTGCCGCAAATATTATGCCTTGATTTGTAACACATGCATGTAACTTGCTTCTCGAACGTCTGTAATTCTTCATTTAAAAAACAACCCAAACCCCGATTTCTCACAAAAAACAAATGAGCTAATCGGCTGGACTATTCTGCATTCATAGAAACGCACGGTATTCCCAAGAAGCGAAACATATACATAACGAACGGTATGTTTGACACCATGTTCACCGCGATCAAAGCATTCCAAGTATTTCTTTCAATTGTTTGACAGCATAGCGTCGACAACTAGCGACGATTAGACACTGCACATACTTTAGACTTATCTTTCGGCCTCATTGCAATGACTTCTACTTACAAGGTCCATAACTGATCATATCTGTTGGTGCCAGAAACTCTTAATAGTAACCCAACCAATTCCATCAAACTTTACCAGATTGCCTCAGAGTATGTAGTCTTTCTGTTAACATCGACTTGAACCTTTATTCCATATTCCTTTGGTTATCCTAATGAGCCCATTTTTCATTAAAAAATTTTAAGGTATAGAGTTTTTCCTGCCATCCCACACTCGAAAAGGTTGTTTAGACTTCTAAGTTCCCAAAAAGTGACACCCACTATGACTATGTGTTGTTCTTAGTCTCCAAAAAATCTCATTCCCGTTGAACTTTTACGTTTAGAACAACTGATCTCTCACTACACTACGCTACACTACTACAGTTACAAACAAAAAGTGAACTCGACTGTTTGAAGTTTGAATACCGACCGTTGTAATGATGAAAAACATTTCGATCAAAAGCTCGTTTGATGCGTTGAAGTATGAAAACGTCCCACCGAAATATATTAAAGAAGCTTTGACACGGTTTTTGTGCGATATCTAATTTGGATGGGGTTTTTTTTTTGTAATTGCGGATGAAATTCTTGAAGTTTTCGTACCGGGAAGTGTATAGTTAATATAAAGTCCTAGGCTCTAGAGATTTATTATCAACAGAAAGGTGTTGAAGTTTTCATCTTCAGTGAGTTATTTCAGTTTCAAGATATTGTGAATCAATTTATAATTTTATACATTCAAACCTGTTTTTGTGCGACTCGTTTTATGCAATTTTCTTTTATGCGGTTCTTATACACCGTACAAAAACAGGTTTGAGTGTAATGTGGTTCTGATAGAGAAACGGCACAATTAGTATAAATAACAGAAAACGAATCCAATAATTCTCATATGCTTAACAATTTGTATAAATTTAGCAGAGCACACGTTTACTTACCTGGTTACCTATCTACCTGTTGATTCTTTGTTATTGTGATATTGCGCACGTGAAGGGGACTTCAGATAATTTAGCAAACTATGGCAACTCTTTCATGCTGACGACGTCATTTTTCATATATGTGTCTTTAGTTGCATTTTTGTTAAAGTGCTTCAACCAAATATTTAATATAAAATAAATGATTTCTGCAGTGTAAACAAACTAGGAAAAGAAACGCACTCATGTTAAAAAAAAAAAAACAAAGTAGACATGTGTAAAATTATACTCGGTCATGACCGAATTTTATATACCCATCACCGTCATACTGAAAAGACAAAAAGAAATGAAACAATAAATTTTTATGGTTTTGTAATGTAGAGGAGGCGCGGATGAATTTTTTCTGTTTTCAGCATAAAAGTTTTTGCGAATAGGCGTGTGCTTGGAAAAGTTTAAGTCACTTCTAATTTCTTTTGAGGGAGAATGTTTACCACAAATACTACACAGTTGCGCAGACAGACATATCGGCAGACCAACATACGGACATGTTTAGAAGCATTCCAAATTTGAAACAAGCCAAGAATTTATATACTTTATGGTGTTTTTGAAGCTTCTTTCCGCGCCTTATAAAGGTACTGAGAAGAAATTAAATTTTGATATACTGAAAAATTGGAAAGACGTGATCGATTTTTTCCATTTTTAGACAGTTGCTACAGCATCATCTATAGAATAAGCTTTCAAATTTTTGTACATTTATCTGCTATAGTTTACGAGTGACGAGTAAAAAAACAATTTTTGATTCCTCTTGAAGAAGAGAGGTATTCTCAGTATAAGCGATGGTGTGGGCTCTTCCTCCAACCGATTTAGCTCATTTTCGATATCAACCTGGATGCAGGAACTTCCAATGTTCTTGCTAAATTGGAAGTTCGCAATTTCATTTTTGCGGCCACGAGAATGCTTACAACATACATTGCAGACAAACAGACAGACAGACGCACATGCTTAAATCGATTCAGAATTTGCTTCTGGACATTGCAAATGTCTTGGCAAAATGAGTATACCCCTGCATCCTTTGATGATGAAAATAAAAACGAAATTCCTTTTCTTATGTAAATTTATTCTGTGCATTTATATATATATATATATATATATATATATATATATATATATATATATATATATATATATATATATATATATATATATATATATTCATTATGAATAGTTATAAAACTTTTCCATTTCTATATTCAAACAAATATGATAAAATGATGCGAACATATATATATCAGCTCCTTCAAGACGTTTAACTTTACATCGCTTATGTGTTCGTAATATCCTTTGTACAATGGTGTATATTAAGTTCTCTAAGAAGTATGCCTACAATTTCATATAATAGTTCTTTTTCCAAAGACGCGATGAACTTATACTTTACGCATTTTTCTCTCCGTTTTCGCGTTTAAGGAGCTGTGATCGGAAGAACTTAATACAAGAAAAGCATTGAACAAGAGATTCTAAAAATATTTACAAGCACTTCGACTCATTACATTGCAATGTCTCTGCTAACGTAACAGTAAGAGCCCTACGACATTAACAGCCATACAACTCAATTCTTGTTCTTCCATTCTCATTATCGTTTGTATGTGCAAGAATTCTGTTAACAGTCTCCGGTACGACATAACAATGTATCAAATGTTTACGTTTCTGGATTTCGAAACACTTATACGCCATAGTAAACACATATGTATATGCGAAGAAAAGACGCAAAGATTTGTTTTCGTTTCAAATGTATTTCGCTTAGAATTTTTGGATATATCGAAATAAAATACCGATAACGGATTCGGCAAAAACTATCAAATCAACTTTCCTTGATATTCGTCTCTTGCCGGTGTCACACTTAGGTTAATTTTTATACTTTATTACTTATATATACTCATTTAATGATTTACTGTCGCAGACGTATTCTGGCGTTGTGAACGTTCGTTGACTATAAAAAGAGATGTGCTGTCTTGTCATGGTTTTTGCATCAAATTCGATGTTTCATCGCATTCCGTTGTAAAACAAGTTTGATAAGTCACGAAAACCAGGCAAAAAAATTCCTTACAACCGCTTTGTGACGTCCCTGTGATGGTGGTCGCAATACGGCTGTTAACGCGCTTACTATTATTGATTGCCAAACTTTTTACATGTATGTATGCGACAGTTTAATGGGACACTCCTAGCACAGATCTATGTCATCTATGAGTATGCTTATGCACTACATGTTTACATGCTTTTTTTATTTTTTTTTCATTTTGCTTTGGTTTGTTTATTTATTTACATACTTTGCTCTTTTTATTCTCATATATTTGCTTTGCACACCTTATAAAAGTTAAATTCAACCTTTATATGTTTAGTCTACGATATTTGTTTCAAAGTGTAGTAGAACTCAATTATCATTGCAGGTGATAGTAATGTGTACATAAGTAAATAAATAGTGAAGATTATTAAATTTGATATTTCTCATTATATTATTTTCAATTAAGAATTTTCTATATATGCGTACAACATTTTTCCTAGTTGCAAAAAAGCAAAACAAATTTTTACTCTACGAATAATTCATACATAATTGATATAAGATATATATATATGCACATATATACATTTAATACATTTTGTGCAATTTTTCACATAACTTATGTCGTATTTCATAAGGCAAGTTACCTATTAATTTTATATGGGTACTTTCCGAGAATATATCCCAGTTTTCTGTATTGTAATTTGCCCTAATTTAAACATCACTGCAAAGTATAAATAAATGACTGACTGATTATAAATTAAAAAAATTAGGAAAGAGAAATGAGAACTCTTTGCATTCTTGTTTATTTTTCGGTTAGGAGATTCTAAATCGAAATGCTGTCGGGACGAGAAATTGCGTATCTTCTACAACAAATGTACTAACGTGAAGTCTGATAGTAGTGAAGTCCTTCGACGGACTTAGTCCATTATAAACACCAATCTTCGTACAACAGTTTCCAATCTTTTGCCAAATTTTAAGTCGATATCTTAATTTTTGCGGCCAGGAGATTGGCAGCAACGCACACCATATAGACACACCGACGGACAGACATAGCTTAATCGATTCAAAATTTCAATTTGATGAAGATAAGGCATCTCCAGCTTCGTTTTGGCTATGAAAAAATGATAAGATGTTATAATAAATAAAAAAAATAGTAATAACAATCATGTATGCAGATGCCTAGTACCTGATATATAAGCTCAACCTCACGACACCTGGCGGCACACAAGTTAATTTGTTAAGCGATAACTGACGTCCCGAAAGAGTAGGACAACCCCATTGGAGGGAGCCTTTCTAGTCCTGAGGTCCAAAATAAGAAAACCGACTTTTTCGCACTTGGCCAGAGTCAACGCCTGCTACCTCATTGTTTAATGGCCCCATAAATCTTCAGGGTAACCGCTGCTAGCACAATACTAAGCGAAGGCCCATACCCAACAGTCAGACAAGAAGTTATTCATTCCGGTGCTCTGATGAGAAGTGCATCATAATACTAAGAACAATTCTACTTTGGAAAACCTGAGGTTGGTGGATATCCATAACTTCGAGACTTATCGTCCTTTGGACTTACGCCACCCTACACAGTTTTGGGTGTTGTCGCACTGCACGTAGCCGAAACCACGCCTATCACACACATTTCAAGCATTTCAAGAAAATTATGCTTCCGAGGCCGTCATCATGCAACATTCCCCCAATTGTGTCCAAGTTCTCTATCAGTTCGCATTACCATCAGAACATTGATGGACTCCGTGATAGAGGACCGAATAGGAAAAGACAAATATTTATTTTTCTAAAAGAGCTCCGATACTCCTCTTAGGTCTCCAGGAGCTAAACCGTAAACCATTCTTTGCCGAATAGGTGGATAGCTTTAATTAAATAAAAGCTTTAAAGCAAACAGCTATAGTTTGTAGAAAGCAACACGAAAAACTAACGGTTTCGGTACGTCTACGGTCCTCCGAAGATTCTCATAGTTCCGCTCCCCAAGCACGTATACATAGTATCCTGAAATATCTCGCTCTCCCATTAGCATACGCCAAGAGAAAATGCTTAAGAATAGAGAACGCATTGAAATTTTTTAGTGCGCTGATCATTAGCCTGTGCGTGAGCACGATAAATCTATTATTTTGTCAATGTGTATAATGAATACCATGTTCGCAAAGCAACGAATATTTACTTAAAGATATATTTAAATATGCAAACGCATATATTAAAATCATTCATCATTGTCTTCTAACTGAACCCAATATTGAATGATGTGTTGGAAATAAATTTAAATTAATTCTTTACAGTGGTACTTGGAATTCGTAAGTAAATCAATTCCACTCTTCATGTTGATGAAAAATGTGTATACATGGCAGACGTGACGGAATATCTGAAGTCATACCCGCAGCGGAGCATTATCGATCAAATCGTATTCTTTTCTGGTCGGAATCTTTAAAAATTGTCCAAATGAAATCTATCTGGTCTTTATTCCACCAGGAATCGAACGAGCCTTCCGGCTAATTGCCGGATCTCCTAACTACTGTAACGTATACTGTCTACATCATTCCGCTCTGTCTATAGAAAACTATTAACTGCATTAAATTTTACGTCAACTCGAAAGTGCCACTTTAGGAAGATTGTCGGCATATGGAATGGATGTACGTGCCTTTGCTGAGCTAGGTAGTTCGTGAAATATGGAAGGAATTGTATATATTTGGCTCACTGACACTCCTCAAACTGTTACAATTAAATGAACTGCACCTACTTACCCGTTAATAAACAAATGGACGGCCGTAGTCTAACCTATCAAATCCCTTATGACCTTGCATCTTTCTATACCCAGCCTGTCTATGGTCTCCTGCGGCCAATGATGTCTATGGGAGAACCCGAAGTTGGATCCGAAGGTCCATAAATTGGGTTCCTCTCAAATTTAAGCAAAACTATATTTTATTTCATTTTTTTCTTTTCCTTTGTATATTAATCAATATTTAACATATCAAAAAAAAATAAAATAGTTAGGGATTAATATCTTTACCTCTAGTTATGTATATAGCCATTTATGTATATATTTGAATATGTATACTCAATTCTATGTATAAAAAAAATAAATCTTTTTTTTTTATAGTTCTAGATTAATAATTTTAGAATTCGTATTTGTATCTAAATAATCTTGAGTTAAATAAATATTTTTCTTCGCACACGGTGATATATATATATACATACACATATATGTACTACTGACTGGTTGCGATATTCGTTCACCTAGTAGAGGCGACGAGAAGTCGACAAAAGTAATGTTAAAAACTGTGTCCTAATAGCAATAGAAATAACAGCAGAGCAAACGTATTGTCGAACGACGGCACATTGGAACCTTAAGTTGACGGTGAAAGGAATGACAGCTTGAGAGAAAAGTCTAATAGTTTATATAAAATAGCGTTCGAAGACATTTAGGTCGCACATGGTGACATTTAGGTGACCATGGTACTGAAGCCGTTTAATTGGCAGTCATTGCAATATTTGTGCAAGCTTCATAGTCCATAGTAACGGCAAGAAATATATAATGTAAGAAGAAGACGAAAGAAATCTTCAATTTATCGAATTCTAATCAAAAAATTTGTAAGGGATTTTGGGCAAAATACACTTCTTAAGTGAACATTCCTTGCAATTGATTTTAACGAGTTTGTTACGATAAAGATTTATTTGGATTTGTCTTAGGATATATGATGCTCTACGATATTCCATTGAGAATTTTTGCTAAACAGGCAAAATCGTGGTGATAAACGATGAAGGAATTGCTTTTGTATGTAATATATAAGATTTAATGCATTACGAAGTAAATACATAGATGAAATTAAATGCTTGCTTATTTGCTCGTATAGAAGACAACAAAGAGGTATTTTGAATCTCAAACATGTCTATAATACGCATTTGTATATACAATATACGAGTGCACTAATCAGTTTCCATAATAAATTTTCAATTCAACAAGTGTGAAATTAAACACAATCTCTACATCTCGATCAACAGCATTTGATTAGATGAAGTGCTTTACCTTGCTAGTAATTATATGTTGTTATGTCACAATGCTTATCCTCTCGCATTGTTCCTCTTTAATATTATTGTTATTTGTTTATTATTAATTATTAATTATTATTATTATTAATACGATTAGTTATTGAATACTTGCATCGGTTTTATTCTTCTACAGATTTCACCTGAATCCACCCCAAAAAACCTAGAATGGACTTTGCATTTTTGCTACACTTTGCATTTTTGCAATTTTGTTACACTTGCGTAAGGCAAAAATTTCGATCTATCGTGAAGTACTTTTTTTGTTAATATCTTCTGAGATCGCATGTGAAACAAAGACACTCCGGTGTTCTCAACCAAAAGCTCTAAACTAAGAGATTTATAATTTTGAAGCCAAGAAGGAGAAAATCATTATTTTCTTCATATAAGTGGGCGCATGTACCTATTCAGATTTAATTTCTCGATCTTCACCGCGAACAAAAAAAAATGTATACCAATATTTTGCTTCTAACCTAATCTTTATGGCCCTATTAAGGATATTAATAAACGGACGAACGATAAACATTCGTTGTGCTATTCACTCCTATCAGGAATATAAAGAATCTTTCGACAAGAGGTGTCCTTTTAAATGTTGCGACATTTTCAAACTACTACTACTAATGTCATTTGACATATAAAAAGTAGAAAATTACCAAATAAGGATCAATGCATGCTGATGTATTCTTTAATTGAGGCAAAACACAAAACATTAGATTGATGGAGAAGTTCTGTTGTGTTCCTCAGCAGCCGATTTCCTTTGCAATTTCAAAGCGGTTATGTGACATCCATCATGGACAGCAACATGTAATTATTGTCCATTTTGACGATCTTCTTTGGAATTGAGATTTTCGAAACGAAATTTATTTGTTCGCTTTGACCTAACAAGAAATATTAACTACAGTTAGTAAAATACGATAGAAGTTACCCGTCAACCTAGTAGATAATGACATTTTACATAAAACGATTCTGACGGATAAGTGTCATTTTCGATCTGCCTGGGCACGTAAACAAGCAAAACTGTCGCATTTGAATAATCTTGTCAACTACAACGAGTGTAGTTGGAAAAATGCTGCTGCGATCGGTAGAGTGAATGTGCGCCTTATCGAACGATATTTGATGATAACGACGACTGTTTTCGACAAGGACGGTGTCACATACCACACACGAAATAATAAATAAATTGAAAGTGAAATTGAAATTGAATTCTTCCAGCATAATACATAAGCCAATTACGAGTAATCGACGTACGTTTCGTAACTAATTTCTACACAGGTCATAGTTACCGCAGGTAGCACCCAATAAATATGGACATATCGGATACCGATCCCTGCAGATTCTGTGATGGGGCAAAGGAAACGTCCCATCCCATCCTTCTGCTCGCTTCAGAATCAAATATTAGCTTTTTGGCGAAAATTTCGTACCGTTTCGGACTAAAGAATGTAGCGGGATTCATTAGAATCCTAAAACAGAAGAGCTAAGAACATGGTCGAGGGCAACAGATCGTTTTAATTCGCAGCACGGATTGCCCGCCATATTAAAATACAATAGATCAAGGAGAGAGCATTCGAACAATTACATGAATTACTACACCTCACTACGAGGTACCCGCGTGGCTGTAACCTTGTCTTACTTTAATAATTTCCTCCAATGAAATTGAAACGCTCAACTTTACCGCATTCTATTAAACATATTATATGAATTATTGTATATTGAAAACATGTTTTTTGATTTTTTTTCATTTTGATATTGTTTTTGCAACTTTATCTCGCTTGTGGATGTTTAAAATGTTTTCAGTTTAGTTTTGTAATTCACTTTCGTTTGAATTCTTTGCGCTTCTTTTCATTGTACGTACACCACTTTATAATAAATATGTGCTGTACTCACAAAATAATATATTTATATAAAGCATTTGTTTTTCTTCACTAAACTATACGTCGCACAATAAAAAGTACACTATGTCGTGCTCTAGTATGTACCCGAGATATTTGAAAGATTCAAGGCACATTCAAGATGCAATCAAGGCACGCAAAATATGCTTTGTTAAATAAGTTGAGCAGGAAATAAAGTAAACCGCATATTGTACTATTCATCTTCAAGGGAATACTACCAACAGCCAAAAATTTTACGTTTGTAGTGTTAGTCTTTGATTCTTGGTATTCATAATCCAACATTTATAAGAAGTGTTTCGTAGATATTTACAATAGATTTTTATTATCACGAAAATTTATTTATTAAAATCATATATAATGATAAATATACATTTATCCTCCTATAGTTGATACATACTAACATACAATTGACTCTCTTATAGAAAAGTGATAGAAAAAAAAGCCCGGAAACTAAACCAAACATTTTAATTCAATGCGGGTTAGGGCCCATCGAATAGGGAAGTACTAAGGATTTTTATTATTTTTCTTCTTTTTTCTTATGAGCCTTAACGCTTAAATTAAAGGGAAAGCTAGGAGGGGCATCTAAACCAAAGGCTTAGGCTTGATGATGTATGCGGAGATATTGTGTCAATATTCGACTGATTGTTACAATGCCGTAGGAAGACTTCGTGGTTTTTTACAATAGATAGGTTAGGAGCTGCATAGATTTAACCCCAACAAAACCCATACCATAGTGCGTGCGAAAATCAGCAATCTATTTATAGTTTTAGGAATCATTTTTTTTTCGTTGTACCTTTTCCGAGTTTTAAATGCATCGGCTACCTCTTTTGGTATCAGTCATCGGAAACATTGTCTATCAAATTAGAACAATGTAGAGCGATATATGAAAAGTTAAGGGTTCTCATTTTCTTAGTGTCTTTATCTACTATACAAATTGATTTTGCAACAATGAGAACTGACTCTTAATTTATTCCCTAAACCAGCCGCTTTTCAAAAAAGAAAGCTGTGCAAGCTTTTATTACGAGTGATACTAGCAGTTTTTTAAAAAGTAAGTTATGAAATAAAACCGGTGAAGTAGAGTTTGAAATAGAAAAACTCGTATTCAAATTTGTCGCGACTTCAAGTTTCTGGCAAAAAATGCCCTATGTTTTTTTCGTGTATAGTGAGATGGTAACCCAGTAAAGACGAAGATGATGGCAATGCTAAAATAATGAACTCTTGTTTTATCGCTCTCTTGTTCGATCTCTGCTTCTGATCACACGTCGGTCAGCGCCGTCGCTGCGCCTATATGTAAATTAAAAATTGAACTAAAAATTGTGCTTGTATAACACAAAATGTGATGAATTAAGTCGACATTATTCCAACATATCACATTCTTCACGCCCACTTTAATATTAGGCCATATTTTGAAACGTATCAAAATTGAATGAAAATCTCTGAAAACTGCCCTTCCTGTGGAGCATTGCTTATATTCGCTTTCATCAGCAAAAATCCAAGATACGTCACCTACTGCAATTGTCTACATAATTTTTGAGGCCTGAGCAAATATTTTTCTTGGATTTTTTTTTTTTACTCTTAATCGAAACAGAACTCGTGTGGACATATAACGAATTTTTGTGTAAGTTTTCAATATCCATTACATTTTCGAGATTTTTCCATGTTTCATTTAAAATGTTTTAACTTTCATGGCCGACATTTTTTGCTAAGTTACATTGCGCTATTGCTTTCCTATCTGCACGAAAAATTTCTTCATCAATTTTTGTGATATTCCAAAATATCAAAAATATACCCCAGGCAGCAGGAATGGCGGAAAGATTCCACACATTTATTCAATGTATAATACAGAGGTAGATGTATATGAGACCATTAATACATATATGTGGTTTATATAACATGATTTCTAGAGTGCAATGAAAAAAACCTATAAAGAATAATGAAAAAAATTTGACCAGAAAAATGAATTCAAAGAAAAAAGTCTTAAAGCATTATCGGTTTTATTGAAACTTTACCGCACTTGAGATAACAAAAAGGAGACTTAAAAATATTAATTCATAAGGTTTTACATAAATCGAAATGCAAACATCACCATACTAATTAAGAATTTCATAATAAGTTGAGTACAGTTCAGTTTAGTTGTCGCATTTGTCTTTTCAATTTTTTATTTTTTTTTTATGAATTATCTTCTGATGGTGGTCACAAGGTTACGGATATCATAATGGCTACAGGTTTGTCATAAAGCGAATTTAGTTAAAGTTAAATATCATGTGCGCTCTATTTACGTGACCGCCCATGAGTTTAATGTTTAAATCGCCATTGCAAGTCAATTCAGGCACTATTGTTTGCTTTACGTGCAGGTATAACAAATTTGAAAATTTCGTATCACGCCGCATTTTATTCAATTTATTCCAATAAATCGTTTACGAAAAGAAAAAAGCAAAAAGGACAAACAAAATAAAGGCGCGAATCTCTTGAATACCCAAAATTGATATAATATTGATTTAACAGAGCAGATAATTAGGAACACTTTTGTCTATTACAGCAAAGTGATGCAATGCAAATACAGCAAAGTCAAGCGTGTGATATGAATTTTTCCTTTTTCCTTGCTTTGACACTTGCATTATGTACTACAGTTTCAATAAATATAAAGATTGTGTTCGAATCGATCGAAAAAAGGCTCAAAAAGCTGCTTCTTTTAGATTATCAGCTTTATTATATGGCTCGTAAGAGATTTTGGTGTTAGGAACAATCATCATCTTTTCATTTTGATTGACTTAATTTCATATATGAACCGCTCGAAGTTTCGTAGCACCTTGGAGGCGCTAATTAAGTGGCAAATTTTTAAGAAAATGTTATTAATAGGTGCGCGTGAAGAGCTAAACGTATTCCTTAACTATTTCGCCCTTTTTTGGATTAAGTCGAGTCACAAATAATTTCCATATTTTCTGCTTTAATTGCCGATTTTCCTTAATTTCTCCGAATGAGGGCAAATGGTTAACTGGGATGTATTTAATCTTTCTGCTCAATCCGTAATTGATTTTTTGCCAGGATTTTTGCCAATGTTACTTCTAAAAGATTGTCGTCAAAGCCTGAAAGCTCTTAAAAGTCGATTCGTCTTTCAAGTTCGTGTCTCTAGCACGAAATTTGCTAACCAATTTCCAACTGCCCGATCGTTTATTCCACTTTCACCCTGTACACTGCATACTTTTTCTTCGATCGGCTTAATAGAGTTATTTTGTTTAAATTCCCAAAACGTGCCATGACGAAAACGTAGCTTTGCACTTCACTTCGCCTACGGTTGAGTTAAATTTGCTCCACGCAAGACAGCCAATATTTATGCCAAAGCAAAAACCCCTCTTTTAGGCAAACCAATGAGTCTCGCGCGGGAAAAAAACTATTGTTCTAAAATTGCGTACAAAAAGACCCTCTTCATTGGTAATAACAAGTCAGAACATCTGGTGATAACAGCGGGGACGGAGGCACAGTCTAGCTTATAGCTGGTAATATTTCCTATATATGCCCTAAGGCGTCGAACATCATCATTGTAAAAAATTCAGATTTCACAACTTTTGATTGACTTCGCCTGTTTTTCTCTTCATCAGCACTTTCTTCTTGTTAATTAAGCAAACAAAGCCGGCCTTCCCTTTTTTAGGGTGACCTTCGCATAGAACTCAATTTATCCAAAGTTAAAATGCGTTAACTTATATTAGTATTAGGTTCGCACGTCCTTAGAAAAAAATAGGAACATATTCCAACCGCCACCTACATGCAAATCATCCACCAACAGTTTCATATTTTTTATTACCAATAATAAATATGAAAAGCTATCAGTCGATTAACTTTATTAAATAAAAACAAACTGAGTACTGAAACCCTTGATAGTCAATTGAATATTATTTTTTATAGCTACAATAAAAGTCATAAATACCATTTTCATTTTTAATAAAAATATTCAATGCTTGCTGCCAGGATATTATAGTTACCGTATGTTTATGTAAAAGAAGAAAAAAAAAGAAAAAAACTCAATTAGTTTTCGATCATTCAAAATTCAAAAATTTCATATTTAATATTAAAAAAAAAAAAAACTTGGAATAAATTTGCTTAACGCCGAGTTAAAAAATATTTGGCACAAACATAACCTCAAGAGATTTGAGTTTTTGTTTAGATATCAGCATAAAAAAAAGTTCATTGCTGTTCTAGCGTTCACTAATTTAATGTTTTTGCTGACATTCTGAGCATGCTGTATATTATTCAATTGTCCGTCTCTTACTATTGTTATTTGCGTTTACAAATACCACAGTTGTCCCATACGCTCGGTCTCCAATAAGTTCGGTCACATTGTATGAAAACGAATGTTTCGAAATGGAATCAAATTCGTTTAAAAAAAATTTGGAAATTATGTGCAAAAGTTATATTCACCCGAGGGCCAATCTTCTACCTATCCACCACCTCGAGCCAATGGATAATAATTGCAACCATTTTGTCAAGCAAATTGAAACAAAATTAAAAAAATGCTGCGAACGAATGTCGATGAATACTTTGATCTAAAAACTTATTAGCAGCAGCTATACACTCTGTTTCAAAACTAAAGTCGTTCGGGCTTATTACACAAAGTGCTTATCGCAATGTTTGTAACTGCAATTTAGCGCTTTAATAGTAAAATTTGATAAATAAAGTTTATGAGTTAATTTATCATTACACCCTTTAGAGCTGATCATAAAAGTGGTTGATATAGACTCACTTAATACACTATTTACTGAACGTATAGGCATCGTGATGGTCAGGGGAACAGATGTAGAGAGAGAGCAGCATTTGAGTATGTTCACGTGGACTATTTTAAAAGCAGAGCGATTTAAGAACGTGAGGGAGCTTAAGTATTTCGGAAAAATAAGGATGAGCTTGAAAATGAAAGTCGTTCGACTAACTGCGCCCCTGAAATTGAGCCCAAGACGCGTTAGCCCTTATTTGCTGCAAGTCAGTTGGAATTTTTGCTTTAGAAAAACTCATCTCGTTGCAAGAGCCACTTTAGACGATCACACTGCTTAACTGTTGCATTTGCTTTAATAAAATGAGAATAAAATGGAAATGTTTCTAAAATTGTTGTTGCATGCCTTGATGTCATCACATATTTTACAAGTAAACCTTGATTACATTGTATGCAATATTTGACATTGTATTTAAGAAATTTACTTTGATTCAAAGGCTAAACAACCCCCAACCCCTCGAGCTAATTTTTCGTCGGAAAGGCTTACACAAATGTATCGGAAGTTAAGCAAGTTAGGTACGTTCACTGATGCTTTTTCATATTTTCCATTTGACTGACTTATAGACATAAGTTTGAAACGTCTAACAATATAATAAGAAAGCATTTATTATCCTCTTGTGCTTATTGGATGATATTAGAAACCGAAATGACGGCATTGTCGCAGATTGCGGTTATTTAAAACGTAGCTCATAGCCAGAAATACAATTTATAGCATTCTGTTGGTCTTGTTAATGGCGCTGTCTGCTAATGCCTTAAATCTAGATAAGCGAAATATTTCTGCTACGGGTATACTACAGCTTATTTCTTTGCATTGAGTTTGTGGCTAAAAACTTTTACCATTGAATACTGTTGTGCATTAAAATTTAATTTCTTTCCATTTGACTTTGTCTGCCACTAGGTCATTCGGTCGTATTGCTTTAAAGGACACCATTTATTTTACACGAAGACAGAAAGGAGTATTTAGCATTAGCATTTTTTCCTATGTGCTCAATACACCTTCCAAGTAGACGTACTTACTTCACTTCGTATCCTCTCCCTCAGATAAGTGGTAGCGTTAATATCTACAACTACTGATAGTATTAGTTGTTGATTTTTGTTATTGCGATAGTGTTGACGGTGTGAGTCCGTGTGTGTGTATGTGTATGTGCTCGCTACTTTAAAATAAAATTTTTCACGTTTCATTTCATTGAAATACATTTTTTTTCTTTCTTATCCTTTTTTTATTTATCTTTTTTTTTTTTTTGCTTTCTTTGTCTCTTTTTCTATCACACATTTCTGTACTCTGCCTTGGTGGTTGTGAGTGCCAGCGACTACAACTTATTTTTAGATATTTACTATAGTTGACTTTGTTTTTACAACACTTGTCGTTTGTTAAGGATGTCACAGTAAGGGAAGTTGACAGACACACGAGCAGTGTAAGTGGGGGACAATAAACTGAATGACAAGCCTGTGTGCCTTACCGTAAGTACGTGTGCGAGCGTTTGTGTGCCTAGCTCTAGTCATACGCACACATAAACAGTGTAGCCTATGCCCGCCTGGGAAGTAAGCTTTTTGTAATTTTTTATCCTATTAAAACACATGACCACTAAATATCTACCTCTGTTCAGTTAAGTTTGTCTGCCTTTGTCACTAAAATTTTATCATAAATTAAGGAATTCAATAGGTTCTGTACGCTTTGTTAGTCGTTAAACACTTTTAAAAGATTAAATCATTTTAGTTTGCTCGTTCGTATTATAATCGGCATACGTACAGCCTTAAATGTTAAAGCAAACTGTTAAGCATAATTGTTTTTAAGTAATTTCCTATCGCTTAATCTCTGGAACAGCTTCCACAGTTTATGTTTGCAGAATCCAAATTCTCATTTAAACAAAATCCATTGTCTCTCTGGCTCACAGAGATGCTTTCTCATTTATCTCATAGTCAATTTATTCTACACGTTCCACAATTTTCCTTTCCTATCAATAACATTACAGTACAATATCTAACATCGTCATTACGGTTTGAACTTTTCGTTTTCTGTAGTATGTGCTGCTAGGAAAAGTATAAACAACCTAATGACTGACATCAGGAAATTATTTGTTTAACGTCCTAGATGTTGTTTGTAGATTAATTAGTTTCGACATTATGGTCCTTCTAAAGGTTAATGTTATGCTAATACTTAAAATTACTTTGACTTATTCCTTTCATTAGGCTCAACATTTTCTAGGTTATTAAATTTTCGTCTAGATTGCGACACCCGATTCCTTTTTTTTTCTTTCATAAGAAATGATCATATATATTCTTGCTCAATATCAAATTGAGAATCGGTATAACTGTCCGTCTGTCTGTTTGTCGGTCATGGACTGTGAGAATCAAAGTCGCAAGACATGTCTTTGTCCTACACTTTGCTTCGAGTTACATATACGTATTTAAAGCTGATTAGTTTTTAATTAATTATAAGTTAGGGACAACCTAGAAAAGAGAAGGTTGTCGCATTCGAAGGTATAAGATGAAGGTGAGTTCGGATACAACTAATGAACCGACTGGCAACGCCAGTTTGTCTTTCGAAAGTAGGCAAGATGGTTACGGCGACTACCGCTTCCTTTCTTATGTTTTTCGATCGACACATCATCCCTCCGAAGAAAATCCGCAAAAACCCACGAAAGTCTACAGAAGTACAGAAGCCAATCCGACCTTTGGACAATATCAGAGTTACTGTTAGGAGACCGACGGATTAACATGTGTCTTTATTAACTTTTCTTTGTTCCGATAAATAAAAGTTAAAAGAAATAAGAGACTTTTGATGAAATAAGGTTATGAAGATAAGTATAAGACCTTTAAATACAAAGTCATGTTATTTAATTTACACCAGAAGCGAATACCGTGTAGGTTTATCTGCCAAAGGGAATAACAGAATAAATCAAATTAAAAAAAAGAAGAAATTAATCCTGAGAAAGCCGACGAATTAGCCCTTAGCATTAGTTAAAATCATCTCCGGAGTAACGGTCCTCACAAAATATTCTGAAATGGTTTGGATCGGTCCAATTTTTCGACAAAAGTCGTTATATGGGGACAGTTGCAAATTTTAAAATTTCCCGACAAAACTCGCTCGGGAATAGTATTTGTACATTTTAAGTTGGTATGAAAATTTTGATGTGACCGGGGCAACCTAGCCCTGTTTTTTGGACAACAACCAATATAACTATTTCTCCAATAAAGGGATCTTCATCAAAACTATATCTTTGGATGAGAATGATATTTAACTTCTAGTGTATTATTACCAACTGTAACTGTTTTAGACGAAGTGGTGTAGGATATCTAACAGTCGGCCCTGCCCGACTCTACTATGTTCTTACTTGTTACTAAAATAAAGGTGATGGGTACGAAAAATTCTATCATAGTCGAATATAATTTTCTTATTTGTTCACCTCCATCATTATGTTTGCAATCTTATAGAGTATGAAAATTTAATTCTTTTCCTGTCTTTTAGTCTCTCTTAGGATCACAGCGATAGATACAAAGGATGCGATCACACCCAAGTGTCATTTTCTTGCTAATTATTTTGGTTTTATAATATTTCATGAATAGCAAGAAACCCTTTCCTGCTGGAAAGTGCAATAAAAAACAAACAACTGTCTGTGAAGGATCAAAGTAAAGGCGATAAAACTTTCCACTCACGTGAATTATTGCAAACAAGTTAAAATGTTATAACCAGGCAAATTTTGGCATTAAGTACTCTAAACCATTATATCCGTCATAAATAACCTAAAGGTAATACTTATTGTCATATAAGAATTCCGTCTTCATAAAAAATTTAAATGAAAAAGATTCTCATAAATAGACCGACGTGCCCCCTTAGTACAATAAATTTATGTATCAAATCATTATTTCAAAGCACTTCGTACCGTACAATAATTTATTTTTTGTAGAAACTTTTGTATGCGCGAAGGCTAAGTAAAACGTGTAAGAAAATTATATTCGGTCGTGACCTAATCTTTTATACCCACCACCGTTATTGTAAAGAAGCCTAAAAAAATTAAATTTTAATACTTTAGGATATTGGGTGGGCGCGGCCGTTTTTTTATATTTTAAGAATAAAAGCGGAAATCTATATCGTGTATGTACTGTATGTGTATGTACTACGTGAGTAGCGAGCAAACAAAACGGAAAGGAGAGGTGTTCACAGTTCTTGTTGCATCGGGGCGCTATAGGCGTTCTTTGAGCGGTTTGGGTCATTTTCAAATTCTTTTGCAAACTTGTAGACCATGTCTTCATTTTTGCGGAGGGAAGAATGTTCACCACAGATACTAGACAGTTGGGCAGACCGATCAATGAACAGACGAACAGACGAATATGTTTAAATGCAATTCTAATTTGAGAGAGCAGCTTGCTTCTGTTCCTCATAGAGGTATTGAAAAAGAAATAAATTTTGATATACTATGATTGGGTAGGCGCGGGTAATTTTTCCCATTTATGTGCAGGTACTGCAGCGTCGTCAATACAATATACGTTCACATGTTCGTAGATTTATCTGCTGTAGTTTATGAGTAGTGAGCAAAAAAGCAATATTTTAATTAACAGACTTTAAACAGACGGACAGACGAACCTGCTCAAATCGATTCAGAGTTTGATCAAAAATACTTTGTAAAGGCCTCTGAAGTTTCCTTCTGGGCGTTTCAAACGTTTTGATAAAATGAATATACACCTCAACCTTCGGTGATGATTATAAAAATATGTGTTGAAATAACTAAGCGTAACACTCATGTATTACAATCTGTTATCGTTCACTAAATGTTTATGTAATATTTTAAACACTCTCAAGTGCATCAGATTTACTCGCAATAAGTAAAAGTGTGCATCTTTTACTTAAATCAAGCGCGGGTAGAACTTTTAGTGGGATACGTGCACAAGTGGAGCCACTAACTTAATGTTGGTTTTGAAAATGTTAAGTAAATGTCGATAAGGATGATGAGTATGCAAATATTGTAAATATGTAACACTTAGTTCCACGTTAAGATTAAAGATAAAACCAAACAATTTAAAATTCTAACAACGTTGACGAAGAAAAGGGATCTAAGATAAATGAACATAACCAACTTATTTCACACAAACTGCATGAATTACTTTATCCAGCCCTTGGGGTTATTCTTAACAAAATTATTATCAATAACGCCTGCGAGAATTTGTGTTTGCACTAAACTTTCTCTTAGCTTACGGCTAAACTTTACGTTTCGTAAAAATATTCATCACTATAAAAGGCAATGTAATTAAATACGCTGTGCCCTTAATGGTGCACAATATGTAGTGATTTTTCCCCCCTCCCCAGACAGGACAAGAAATTATAAAGTTTTCCATGTTTTTCATCAAATATTTTCACAAAAAAACTTTTACAGCTCTATGAAAGGCCTCCTAAACATTTTTACCATAATATAAAATAATTATAATATAAATAATAATAACGTCAAATAATAATAATAATCATAATACTAACAACAGCAGCAACTTTGAAAGTTGTGCAAAATTCGGATCTAGGTTGGTGAAGTTTGTATTATTTGACACAAACACTCATACACCTTTAACATATATATACATAATAATAATAATAATAATAATAATAATAATAATAATAATAATAATAATAATATATATGGTATGCATATACACATACATACATACATACATACATACATACATACATACATACATACACAGAAGCTAAGATCATCCTGAAGTAGTTATTATTGAATCATAACAAAATTTAAATCAAGTCCACTTATAACATTTAACTTGTTGCAGAGGATGCAAATAGAAAAAGTTGAGAAAAATAGTTTCTCGAGTAAATATTTTCCTTGCCTTACTTCTTATAATGTTATTCCTTTATATTCATAATCGAAAAACCTGGCAACGGCAAGCAAACTGTCGTCCTCTTCTTCATTTCATTTGCATTAATTCGGTTGCTTGCATCTACTCGAAACAACGTCTCGATATGAAAATGTCAGAAATAAACATTTATCGATGATCACTACACTTCCTGAAAAAAGAGTGAAAAAATATTTTCTCAATTTAGCGCCTTTCTGGTAGTGAATCATTCGTTTTCAGAACGAGTACGTACTGAACACATCGGCCGCCCAATTCAGTGGAACTTTTTTCCCAAGCGAGAGTACAAAAAATGGTTAGGTACCGTACTGTGAAGACCGAAACCGGAAGTTCCTACGGAAATCTTGTTGAAAAATAGTTTTTATACGATTACCATTTCGTACATCTCTGAAGATCAATTAAAATAAAATATTCTTTTTTTTTCCTAACGGAATTTTTCATTAAATAGAACTGAAAGCGCAATTGCAAAAAAAAACTGTTAATGCCTCTACACATCTGAGAAAATGATGAACTTTACCGCCGAAAGAAGAAGTCATTCTCAACAGCTAAGTGACATCTTCCTCAACACTTATTGCACGGATCATTATGACGCATGAAATGATGATAATAACAATTAATATTTAGATTCTAATGTCTGAGTTTTAAAAATCTGAGGCACATATTAATGATGAAAATGATGAGCAACATATTAATGCAGCTATTCTACTAAACCGTGTGTATAGTGTGGCGAAAGTACCGGACTGCGTTTTGCCACTCTTACGAAACGTAGCATCAACTCGCTTCCAGTGAAAATTTATCCGTAAAAGACGTTGGGATAAAACCGAATTCGAGCCAAGGAAACGCCAGAATACGCACTATTTTTGATCCTACTATAGGAAATCATGTGGAAAAATTTTTATATAATATTTTCAATATCATTTTCAACTGGTTTCAGATATGTTATATATGTATGATTACATACTATCTAAGATAACATAGCAACAAATTCTACCTTGAACTTAGGCTAGTAAAAGTTTGAAAATATTCAGTTGAGTGACAAGTGATATGATATACATAGTATATGATTATAATTGTTTGCTATATAAGTATAAGAAATATTGACTATTCGCGCACAAGTTCGCCTAGATTGGTAACTTAATATTATGATAAATAAATGCAAAATATTTAGATAAGCAATTTGTAAAATTGAATAAAAAGAGGGCGCGTAGCATCGCTAGCGGAAAACATTCGAACTTGAAACAATGCTTTTCCCGAACATCTTTACCTACCACATTTAAGTTCATGTGAAGGGGTTTGCGCAAATAGGCGCCTGTATTACGTCGTAGAACTAGACAAAGACGGACGACTTATTAGACAATCTACTTGCCAATGAGACCTGATTCCGCTACGAGTCGAACTTCAATTTTCGAATGGTTGCTACCTGTTCAATCACTACCGGAATTCAAGCGTAGCAAGATGACATTGAAAATAATTATAGCGACTGTGGTCCGGAATAAAGATGACATCACGCACGGTTAATCAATTGAATGTAATTTTAAAGAAGGGGCGCTATTATCATAAAATTCTGGAAAACTAGGAAATTGTTCAATCCGACACCCACACACATAAACACCAGGTAGCTAGAATCCCATCGGCTTTGGGAAGAATGATGCCAAACACTAAAGGGTCTAGAGCTGCCGTAAAAAACATGATATCCATGACAGTCACAACGGTTCTACTATAAGCGAACTCCGTGTGGCTCGTCGCACGTGCTAGTACGCTACGGCAGATATGTCGTTTCCACGCTCTTCTGGAAGAGGTTGCCCTGGTCCGATACCAGTCGCTATCCTGCCAGATGAAATGAGACGCATCTACAAAAGTAAGCAGAAAGGGCAGGTGCAAGCAACCGCCCTCAAGAAAAAGTAGCGTTTGACCTCAGTGAATATGTGGCAAACCCGATGGGAAAGTGCTCCGAAAGGTAGGTGGACGTTTTCGCACGTCCCAAACTTGGCGCTATCGATGGAGAGACGAGTGAGAGAGTATCTGACTGGTCATTGCTGCTGTCGAAGTTATCTTCACGGATTCGTTCACGACAATTCATCACTGTTCCGGGACTGCAAGGGCACGGTCGAGCATGTAACATTTAGCTGTCCAAGGTTTGAGGCAGGGGCTACACGAGATATGTAGCAGAATGATCGACTAACTGGAAGCCTGGATCATGCTCGACAGTCTTGCGGCAAAGTCGCAAAAGAAGAGGATGTGGAAGCCAATTGGGTAGTCTACTAAAGTCTAACCAAACGAAATGCACTAATTGCAACGAGCGCCCGTGAAGTAATATCGATCGGGGAAAAGTGGTCAAAGAAATATGCGTGGGGGAGTACTTTTAGTACATAGGCGCGATTAAAACTTTCATGATGTTGGTACGAAAAGGCAGTATGTTTTGACGATTTGTACGTTCACGTCGCATAGGAAAAAGAACAAAAAAAGACACTCACACGCGCACTTGTCATTTAACCTGCAGGTGAGTAGCGGCGATCTTAATAGGCGAAAACTTAAGACCAAATAAAAGGTTAAAAAATTTATAGCTCGTGATATAAAGAAAACGAAAATATGATCAGTTTTCTCAGAAGTCGCAACTTCGACCCGATCATGCCATGTCTGCTCGATACACCGTGGTTAGAATTTCCACTAGCGAAGTTTTAGAATGTTTTCCCCTGAAATTATATGAGTCTTTGTATTCTCTTTGACATGAAATTATCGATTGATAACTTTAATAAGTTTTATTCATGCGCAACCGTTTTTATCAAAACAACAAATAAATCGACTACGACAACATTATAAGGGGTTTCGGGGAAGAGAGATATAACCGGAAGTAAATTAAATGATAATTGCTTAGAGTTAGTTCTACAAGTTAATTGCCTACATTTAGATTTAATGTATTTGCTAAACAAAAGAATTTTAAAAACTGTAATATAATAAACGACAAACGTAATATTTTTCGATGACATTTTTTTATTATTACACTCAACATAAATATAAATATGCATAACAAAGTACGACTAATTTCCATTAGAATGCATGAAGTTATAAAAGAGAACGGAGGACCGAAAGAAAAAAAATTATTTTGATTTGCGTGAATAATAAATTTATATAAATATTGAAATTTTAATAATACAAAATATGCATTAATGACATAACATAAAAAAAAAAAAAAAACAATTAAAACAACCATGAATACTTAATTAAGTGCACAAACATTATTACATTACAAATGCGTGACTTTTGTTGTTAGTAACGTATTTACAATTGAAAAATGGGTTATTCCATCGCAAAGCTGCAAACGACCGAAATGATTCGATGACGTATTGCAAATCTTAATAGGCAGATTTGCTTAGCCCATCATAACCGCATAGCACGGTATATGTGTTCCCCAAACCGCAACGGTACCTTAGAATTGTCAAATGCACATCTACAAGTACAAGGTTCAGAAGGTTTTATAAAAATTATAAAATGCATATCTACAAGTACAGGGGAGGAGGGGAGGAGCCGAGGAAGAAAGCCGAAATTAAACTTTTCATGTGTTATTACGTCGATGTGTGCGTGCCTAGTGAGATCAGATTAGGGATTTGATTAGGTTTCTCTGTTTATCTCATTATAATTGCTCATAATTGCGACTTTGAAGAGAAAACTTTTTGCCTCAAATGTTGCTTTCGTCTTCAAAATTCCCAGTTCAAGTTTAAGTCCAATCAGCCAAGTCAGACTAAAGAACCAAATCTAAAATCTTATGTATACACTGATAAATCGTGTATGAAAATGTGATTTGAAATGTATATACATATGATATCTACGACGCATATGGGTTGTATATCGTACGTGGATCACATGCATTTTGAAAGTTAAAAATACCATTAATAGTACAATATGTCGGGAGTACTATTTCAGAATTTCAAGCCAGTGAAACTTTAGAAAAAAGGTTCTTTGGAAATTCCAATCGGTAGACTGCAGGCCGACCGAGAGCGTAGCAAGACCCAAGAAACAAGATTTCTCAGAAACAAACGCATCAATCTTATTGGAGTTTTGCACACCCCTTCTAGATAGACTACTGATTAGTTATTGAAGCGATTTTTTTCTTCTTTTTTTTCTCTTTCTTTATTTTTCTTCTCTTTCTTTCATACATAAATATGCTTAAAAACTTGAACAAAATAAATCTTTTATTGTATTAAAAAGAATTTGGAAGAAGAAGTTTTTTTTTTTTTTTGTTGATCGTTGTTGATTTCTCTACAATCGATTTCGAGATCTCTAGGCGATTTTCATTGTATTTGCACCTTACGTGAATAACGTAAACTTCTATTAAAGCTGAAGAGGTAGCAAGAAAAAACATTATAGTCGGGCAAAGCAGGTTCTTAAATAAACTACAACGCTTCGCCCAAATTAATTCTTCATTTCGTATCGTGAGAAAAGGACAACAATTGTGCCTTGCTTCCAGGCACACGGCAGCGTTTACATGAGAAGGAGATTCAAAGAACAGCCAATTTGTTTATTTCAAATTACTTTTATAGGCCACTCTTCTTCATAAAATATAAAAAATGATAGCTTGTCGCCATATAAATGTTTAGCGAAATTTTGGAGATGAAATTTTTTCTTCTTTCATATAAAATGTAACAACTTTTTCGAAATGGGGTTTTATACGGCGACTTGCTATTTTCAATAACTTTCGCCCGAAGACCGGACCAGGTCACAAATCGCATCACAGATTTCCTCAAAATGTGAAAAAAGAATTTACGACCTGTAGGATCAGCACATAACTATATGGACACAAACAATATCGGATGGTGGGGCATTCGTAAGTCGATTCAGAAAACGATTGTAGATACACTCCGTGCAATCAAAGGTGCATTTATCTCAAGTCTTCCCCTACTCTATACCGCGAGTAATGGTACAGTTCACTTCCCATTTCAATGTTGGAAAATGTGCAATACCTGTAATTAAATGTAGAACGCTTCGCTACTAGTGGGTACACCACACTGAAGTTAATACCTCATTTATAGTCGGTTTAATTGATCTGAGATATACCCAAATCCACTGTCCTTTTCGAAAATTCTCGAAACCATGCAAAATATTTTGAGTCTTGTGGTATTAGCGTACCGATCCAATGAAACCAATTAATTATTACCTACTAAATGTCAATTTGTTTTCGAAATCGATTATATAATTTTAGATGTTTTATCTTCTGTTTCTTTCCTTCTTAGAGAATTGTTTTCTTAATTCTAAAATTTCGTTTAAAATTTTTCCTTTTACAAATTCAAGTTATGGGTGTAGAAGCCGAGACTGTTAAAGAGTTCGGAAATATTTCCGAAACTTTGTACAACTCTCCGAAATCTTTGACTATAATTGAATGGTCAAATCACCTATTACATACCATCCTAGTTGAGCGCATCCCAACCTCTCCCTTTTGTTCGGGGATATTAAACTGTTCTTATATATTAAAGTCGCGATATGAAATGCTCGCTAGCAACTCGTGCATTTTTACTCTCGCACTCAAAGTTCCTTTCTTAAGATTTGTTTAGTTAGTTAGTTCTTTGTAGGCGGAGCGCAGTATACCATCGAAAACAATGGCTTCTCATGATTAAGGGTTGACGGTATCCTATTTTTGTAAATAAAGCATATTTTTAAACACCAGAAACATAAAAGGTATAAATGAAAAAATTCTTACATTTTTATTTAAATCGAAAACGTCACAATTTTTTTATTAGTTATCTCACCGAATTGTTCTGGAACCTCCCAAATGCATATGTGTGTCAAACATCTATATATATAATATGTGTAACGATTCGAGCTTTCACGGATAAATAAATTAATTTTTGTTACCATTTAATATTTTCCGTTTGCACAAAATGAATATTATTCAGTAGACAAAAAAAAAAACCGAAGTTGGCCTACATCCAAAGACTACGCTAATTGTAAAATGAATATTTTAGAGAAGAAATTCATTCTCTCTCTCGCTCTTTGCTCGCATAACGATATATCGCATTTACTTAAAAGTAACGTAAAATTTAAATTATTATAATAATTATTTAATTTAATTTAGTGCTTTTATCTCACAGATGTTAAACGAACCCTAAATCAAAAGAATATAGGTTGAGTTATACAGTTCGAAAAATATTAAGATTATCTTACTAAATCATCCAGTGATTATCTAAAGTGAACAACAAAAAGCTGCCCTCGAAAACCCAATCTTTCTAATAGACTTATTCTCTTTTTGTGCTCAATGATGGGCGGCAGCTGATTTTAAGACTCTTGAAGACGCTTTATTGTGAACATTTTGACCAGTCTACTAAGAGGCAAAAATTACAAATATTTTATAGATTAGTATATATTTGAGCCTAAAAGAGATTTACCTTAAACCAGTCTCAATATCGTTTTTATCGTATCGCATCGCATTGTCTCCATTTTGAAATCTTGAATGTGTTGATTCCATTGCAATGTCTGCTATAACAAAAGAACTTTTGAAAACAGTTTCGGTGTTTAACCTCTGCACCTGCCATAAAGCCTTAAGCAGACGAGATCCCAAGAGCCACTGGCAATTAATTTAGTTGAATTGGGCGCACCTTAACCTTGCAAGACAATCTTGCAGGAGGTAAGGCCAATTCCAAGCACTGGGTACCAGATTGAAAGGTGAAAGGTGTGGTTCAAACCTACTCCTTTGGAGAGGGCAAGGCCTATCTATCACCTCTAATTATTTAATGTCCCCGCATTTGGGGATAACTACAGCCACCATGACCATTCCCCGAGGGGCCGCATCCAAGTGGTCAGGCCTCAGATATTGGTTACCCTGCTGCGTTCAAAATGTGATTGAAGATACCAGCTTCCACCGAAGTTTCTACTGGGTATGTCAATGCGTCAATCTGAAGCATGCTCCCGAAATATCTTGGCAAACAACACTCTGCAACTCAACCAATCCTGTGACCTCTACCCGTCTAAGCAGGGCACTTATGACTTTCTGAGTGGAGAGCCTGAACCCCGTGGATTCCAAAGAACGTAGCATGCTTTAAAATTATCGGCATGCGCGCGTCATTATGTTCGTAACTTCACACTTGCACTTTGGATTTCCCATAGTTCCGGGAAAGCCACCCCTACTACTCTCCCGCTTGGATTTATTGTACTAGGAGACGTAATCAGCCCAGCTACGCGAGTCATACTTCACAATACACTATGGTTAGCTTTCCGACAATATACTGGTTGTTTACCGGACCTCCTGAGTAGCTGAATACGTTTGAATACGCGCGAAGAGTCTCCAAGTAAACGAGCCTTGTAACTAGGGAATGGTGCAAGTGCTACTAAGTGCAATAGAGAATTCGGTTTAGATTTTCATAAGTATGAAAATAGAACATAAGAGAATCACTCTACTTAACAGCACATGCCAGATAATCGCAGAGGTGAAAACGGGGAACATAGCTTTACAAAAGTATATCAAAGGATTGGATTACCCATTTTATGGCCCCTTGCACCAGTGAGTGATACAGTGACAACAACACATGTACGATAATTGTATAAAAGTCAGGATTTTCTTGATTCTCTCAAATAGCCGAGGGATTATCGCGGACCCATTTTATCGAATAAAATTTGTAGCTTTGCTTTTTTCGCTACTATTTAAATAATAAATTACATTTTCATACACCCTTTCAATGGCAGAAGAGTACCAGATTTTTCCCTCCGTTCGTAAAGACTTTACAGACTTTTTATCAAAAAACGTGGATCGATTTTATGCTGCCCGCCACTGTATTGTTAGAATGATCGCAACGCCTGTGAAAGAACGCTGGCAATTAATGTATTTACCTTTAGTTAAGGGCCTGATATGGATATAATAAGAGAAAAACTATTATGGACCATTTCTATCATATGTCGGTTTTAGAATTGATGCTAATATGCAAAAGTATTATCCCTATTACCATATGAACGGGCAATGTCGTATGAGAAATACCGTACCCCATAAGCGCTTAAAACAATTTCTCAACTATCTTCGTCGTAAAGTCTCAGAAATTATACCTTGTCATTAAAAGCTCAATTCCCACGAGAAGCGATCTCGGAAGATATTCATTCCTAATCAAACTTCACTACAAATTTCTACAGCAGATCATTATATTGTGGCACATAAGAATAACAAACATGCATGTACTTGATATCCATAATATGCTTACTAATGTTGATATAGATGCATGCTGTCTAGTCTGGATTCAAAATCATTGTGGCTTTCATTTAGATGAAAACGCTGATCTTCACGCTCATGAAGCTCGGCTTGATGGACAAAATCTCTTAATCAAATATTCCCTCGAAGACAACTTCCGTCGAATTCGAAATAAAGTCATGCAAGATTGGAAAAACAAATATCGAAATATAGCACGATCAAATGGAGATCGTGCTTTCCACAAAATTCATCCTTTCATAAGATTTAGAGCTCTCTCTGGTGCCATCTTTGCCACATGGAGGATTAAGGAACTCAAACCACTCAGGCACAGCTATACTTATGACAAAGTTTATATATAGAGATGGTCCGACGGGCGTCATCTGATATATGTGATGAGTGTCACACAGCCGAGCATCTCATTTTTATGTGCAGTGACTTCAACAACACTAGTTAGTCATTTCAGATTTTCGGCACCTATAATAAGCTATATGAAATTTTTCGTCCTCGCAACAAAACTCATCTTAAACAGCTAGCTGCCTTATTAAAACTGGTAACCTCCCCGTCTAAGTTATCATAATTATAGTACAATTTTGTCTTATCTAATAGTATTTTTACAAATTTTGTAAGTCCATAAATCAATAATTCCTACATAGCTGTAGCTTAATATCAATCTTCTGTACTAAACTCCAGAACGGACAGCACTGAATGAACTATTACAACTTGAATAACTACTAACCAATGAATCACCAATTTACTCTATTATCGTCTCTATAACTGTCATCAACTTTAACTCTAAAGAAGAACTTGTATTAAAAACTTATAACTTTACTGAATATATAGGTGTTATCGTGTACAGGGCCGAACTATTCGCTTTTATGCACCAAAAAAATAAAAAGTATTACTTACGAAAACACTATAGACGTGGCGGACGTTTAACACGCAAAAATTAGTAGGACATTTGATTCAAATAAAGTTTACTAACGAAATATAAACAAATAATAAAATAAACAAAAAAAAAAAAACCAAAGCTAACCTCCAACTTTACTAAGGCCTAAACAAAGAAGTTCGTGTTCGCATTGCCCCTTTCTTTCTCGAAGCAGCAAATCATATGTCCTTGACTTGTTGAAATTTAGGAAGAAGAAGAAGATAATTTTAATTTGCATATACTAAGTGCTTTTAACTTCAATTTTTTCGTTGCATTATTTAGAACCCAATTGATGAATTGCGATGCCTTTTGAACTGCTGTCTAAAGTTTGGAGTCCATTTTCGTTCTATACCCTTATGAAATGAACATTCTATCTTTTCATTGGCATAAACCTCACCACTACTTGTTTTGCAATTTATGATTTAATTATTTCTGAAACGATGAAGGTTGACGATAGTGTGCAATATTTTTGCGTTGACGTAAGGAATATTTAATTTCAACGTAAACACGTAGCAATGGTCCGAAGCTCTTATTAAAGTAATCGTAGCGAATATAAGAGACGATTCTAGATCTCATAAAACATAAGTGCATGTAAAGCTTATTTCTGCATATACTTAATAAATATATTCTCAACTAATTTCTAATTAGACTTTTCTTGTTGCGCTTTTATGTACACTAAAAGTGCATATATTGGTTATAAAAAGCATAAGAATTTATACATTGCTCAGTTATGCATATTTATGCGGACTACATTTCAACTCGAACATACGCACACCTGTAATGATATGATATAAGAAGAAAAAAAAAACAATCTATTGTATTAATAACTAATTAGTGAATGTTTAATGAAATATGTTTGCTCGCTCGCAAAACATAAAAGTGCGTGTATATGCAGTTCAGTTATATATCTATATGCACACGGAATCAATTTATTTATAAAAATTAAAGAACTATCTACGTTATGCGTATCGGATAAAAGGAAAAGTATTTGCCAATCATCAGATCTCCTACATCGTGAAAATTTAAAGGTTAAAAAGCATCTACTACTCGAGTTAGTTTACTTAATCTAGAATAAGACACTGTATAATGGTTGTCCGTCGCGCAATATCTGCCATAGATGCGGGGAATAATGTTAGGTGCAAAATCTATTATTACTTGTCTTGCCTTTGAAGTCACAGTAAGGCTCAAGTGTCGCTTAAGTTAACACAAAGATTGACTTATTCACTTACGAATATGAAAAGTCATAAAGTTCATCTCGTAAATGCCTTGGACCGATTATACAACAAGTATTTTCCAGTTATGAAGGGAAAATGTTTGTATGCGAATCTGTCACTAAAACGTTAGATAACTAGTAGGCCGTGAGATATCATGCGGAAAACCTATTCGCTATGGAAGTTAATATACGTTCTAGTAAGTTGATCCACTAGCCGTAAGGGGATAAAGTTGAACAGAAGACAACCAGAGAAGTGATGTTATGTTGATGGCGAAACATCTTTCATGACTATCGTCTACGTCAACTTTTTTTGAAAAAGGCGATCAAGTTCACTACTGAAGGAACAATTATGTCAAATGAATCGTGAATTTCTCACAAACATATGCGGAGAGAAAATATATTTCAAAGCAAAATATGTGCAGGATTTCGAAAATACTTCTTTACCAGACCAAGATCGATCTAACTTGTCTGTTAAACAGATGCAAGTTTATCATGTATATAATTAATTATCTTAAAGTCGCCTCAAAAAACAAGTTTATGTTATTCATTAGACCAATATTCAAAATCGACTCAGATTCGTCTTTTTATTAATTATTGCTAAGTTTTTTAATAAGAAAAGGTGGCTAAGTATTTTGAGTAAAAGGATTGCGTCACGAAGCTTCGTAGCCTGAACCAGTGACAGCATAAATGGCAAAAGACTAAAAAGTAAAAAATTTTTTTAACCGACAACACCGGCATTATTTTTGCGAAGCACTACCCATTTGAGAAATCCCGCGGCCCGGATTAACCTAAATTGTAGCAAATTTGAATTTGCAAAAAACAAAAAACACTTAGTCTATAGGGCTATAGCGGGAGAAGGACTCGAGATTTTTTAAAAACATTGATTTTTGTGTAACTGAGGAGTGGCTGAGTGAAAATATGCACTTTTCGACAAAGCAAAGGCCACTCTTTGATTAATAAACAATATTATTTTAAACATAATGTAAAAATGTCGGATTAAAAGAATCAAAATTTTAAGATTTATTCTCTGGGTTGTTTCGAGAAATCGTTTTTCAGGAAAAACAATATTCCAGGTGCCCGCCTACTCCTATACAATTATGTTTAAAAAATCATATTTCTTAGCCATTTAAAATGTTGCCACACCCACAACTATCGTTTTATGTTATGTTAAATAATCAAAATTTAAGGGAACATTTATGGCAATAAAAAAAAACTCAGGTTTTTGCAAAGCTTACAGTTTAGACTAACCCTTTAATTCCACGACGTCCAAGGATACAGGGAATAGTTGGTAACGTCGCTGTGCTTGAATGAGTATGAGACAATCGGCATCATTTGCAGGGTCTTATTATTATTGTATTTCTGAAGTGCTAGAAAGAGGTGATTGCGTCGGTCCATTTTCTCCCGTTTGGACAAGGGCAAGCTGCTTAATACTTAAAATATTTAGTTTTTTGAGATTTTTTATAACCAAAGATACTATAAAACTCGCTGAAAAGCCGTCTTGATAGCTAGCAAGACGGAGAAGCAAAGAAAACAAAACTTTGCCTGAGCCACTCTAAATTTATTTTAAAAAATCTTTAAACTTTATTACTTTGCTTTACTTTACTATCATATCCCAGTTTTATAATTTCACAAAATCTCACTATTGATACGACCCAGCTTAAATCATATTGTTCTCAATGCACTTTTTGCATTTATAAAAGACGCGAGACGAGAAATGTTGTCTCACATATCGCTTAGCAATCCGTACATAAGAATGCCTTGTTGTCGGGTTATGGATAATAAAAACTTGTAAACCTTTTCAGCTGCCAAGTTATTTCGAATTTCAATTTTCTAGTTGCAATTGCGTGCACGTGAGGATCAGAAACATCTATGATCTCTGTTAACAGGATAATAATTTTCTTGTTAAGAAGGGGAAGTTTTATACCCCTCAGCACGAATCTTCGTTATCGAGTACGTTAGCAATTATAAAGCTTTTAGCTCATTTGTGGACTCTGATTGCGCGTCCATTAAGATCATGCACCAAATACTTTTAAATGAATCTAAAAACAAATTGTTCATTTCTTAATCCGAAATGTTTCGCGTGCACGACATGTGAACGGAATTTTTCAGATTTCAATAATATGAACGGTAAGTGACCATCAATACACGTACACATAGATTCATCTCAAACATAACTTTTGGCATACAAATGAAGTGTTCTGAAAAAAACAGAAACTTGTGTTAATAAGGGTATGTGTTGTATGTAATCGAAAATTTCTTACAGATGTAATTAAAAATTACTTTTTTTTTTAATTTTTTCCACTCGACAGTTGAGAAATGTTAAAAGTTCATGTTACAATTTCATAAACGATCTTTCATCCATACGGCTGCAAGCGTACTAAGCCAAAACAAACATGTATTCATTTGTTCAATTTCAGTAAGTAAATAAAAAAAAAAAAAAAAAAAAAAACAAGAAAAGAAAAAAGAAAAGAAAAAATGAAAAATATAAGAGCAAAAAAAATGTGTATATATGTATATATAGTTATTTGTTGTTTGTGGTGCATATGCATGTATGTGTGCGTGCTTTCATATATCGATTGGCTTTACTTAAAATTATTGGCCGTTGTTTGTATCGAGCAAAGAAAAAAAGCCAACCAAGAACGATACAACGAACAAGCGCGCCATCGGATATCAGTTTAACAAACAGAGCTTTTTACGTTAAATGATATTGTTGTGTGTGTGTGTGTGTGTGTATATGCGATGTGTGTGTATTATATATATAAACAAAATTGAATTCAGTCAAAAAATAAATCATTTTTGTTGCTATTTTTTGTTGCTGTTATATGTTTTCATCATTTGGCGTTTCTTTGCATATCACACTAGCATACGTACGAGGCATGAAACCAGGAAATATTCAAACCAATTAACGGTACAACAACTGAATAAACATTAAACAGAGCATAGCACATAATATCCTTTTCATTTTTTTTTTTCTTGCTTGCATGCTTTTTCAAGGTAATCTTCGTTAAGTGCTACAATGTTTTGTAAATTTCACAAGCACCACGTATTTCAATAAGCGAGCAAAGATTTACGGTCACCAATATTCATGGCAATCACACGAGTGTTTGTTTATTAATATCTTGTGTAATGTAAATGAATTCGCCGACTAAATTCGTTGAATTTACTCTCTACTGAAATTCTTGCTTTTAATTACTGATTGATTTAATTGCATCGATTTCAAAGAAACGTGATTTTTCTTCTCCATTACTTTTTCTATTTATGTAATCAACACGAAAAGGTCGCAATATACAGAGTGTCCCAAAAAAATCTACACACACTATTTAATACCTTATTGTTTCTAAATTGTGTATTCGTTTGTAGATGCAACCCATTTAAAATAATCGCTGATTTTAGATTAGACCTTGGAAAGCGTAAATATATTTTCATGAAGATATATCACCCTCGCGCTATCATGGTGAGGTGAGAGCTTATCTTTGGTCGGGCATTGCATTGGGAAAATCACTTCATTTTTCAGTCCTTCTGCTCATTGTATGTTTGCCAGTACAGATGTAAAAACATACAAAAAAATTGTTTAGTTGAGCAATTTTTAAAGGCACAAAGTATACTACAACTCGCCAGCATTCCTACATATAAAGCATCATAGTTGAAGCTAGAATATTCAGTTCGTGCGACATCAGACTTACAATAAACTCGCATTAGATTAAAATGAATTCACTTTGAATGCAAAAATCTTTATCTTTATTATTTTCAAGGCTTGCTTTCATTCACCAAAAAGCTTTTTCCAACATTTTTGCTCTTAGGAGGTTCAATTGTTAAGACAATCAACTCTCTCCTTTTACAATCAAATTAAATCACTTCAAAACTTTTGGACACAATCGATTAGTCAGAATTTAGATTTTATTCTACGCGTTCTTTCGAAATATCTGCCTGGATGCTTAGGCCTAATTGGCCTAGTTGGCCCTTAATCTCAAAATGAGTTTCAAATTTATGATGGTTTGAAAAAGATACGTTGGCGACATATCAGTGAGTTGTGAAAATTTCACACAAATGTGAAATAAAATAAATTATCTATAAAGCACTCGGTAAATTGGATCGCAAAAGCAAACCAATGTTCATTCATTTCCCGTCATTTCTTTCCAAATTTATATAATATACAAAGAGGCAGTGTAGCAAAGACCGTTTTCCTGGAACAGAGTCCCAAAGTAATTTGAACATTTTCCATACGACATGATGGACTGTATTCGCTTTCAAGGAGAATCTATTTGTTATGTCAACGTAAATCAAAAAATATATTTCTCATGTTTTTTTTTTGTAGGTCTTAAAACATCACTGTAGAGTTGTACATGTTAGCTGAAATGCATGTTAAGGACTGACATGCAAACCGTATTAAGGTTTTTCAACTAAAAATCAATAGAAATTTTTTATTAAAATGCATGCGAGCTCATTACATATCAGATTTGAATTATTCTAATAATTTCTACTCTCCGTTTCTTGTAACCTTTGGCAGGACTGCTGGCGGTAGCATGTTAGGTGATTTTAATTCTTGTAAACGCAACACAACGTCAAACAGCGTAAACGAAGATATGTAAACTTTTCATGGTTATGATTATGATTATTAAAAGACTAAATTTAAATCGATTACGATCCGAAAATATCATGTTTTTCGCTGTTTTCTTTTTTCATTGGTTTGAAAATGAATTGAGTTTTTTGTTCAAACATTCATTTTAATTTTTAAAAATTATTAAAGATAACGTAATATTTCGGGCGGTATGAAGAGGTGGGTTATAAAATTTCATATCAAACTTTGTTTTTATGAAAGTCAGCCCGAAAGTATGAAAAAATCCACCGATTTTTTTTTTGTTTTATTTTTATTTTTAATATACATTTTTTTATTTTCATTCCTTTGGAGAACCACCCGAAACCAACGCAAATAATTGAGTCAGAGTTTAACAGAGACAAAGTTTTTTGACATAGAAAACTTTACCGGCATATTAGACTGCTTTAGTTTTGACTTTTTTCCTTTTCTTCTCGTTTATTAAAGGCATACTTTAAATGCGAACGTTTTCATACATATGTGTTAGTTCAAAAAATATTTAAAAATTTTTGCTAAATATTAAAAAACATCAAAAAGAGAAGTCTTGCCCCTACAGCGTATATCGTGTATTCGCCGTATAGAGTCAAGCACATGTACGTTATACCGAAACTCAATTTATTTTTTTCATGCATTAAAATAAAAAATAAAAAAAAAACATATGTACGTCATAGCAACACATGAGCATGGCTAGACTAAAACGTTCTCATTTATATGAATAAAGGAATAAAAATGAATGTTGTTATGAATATTGAACTCTTTCATTGCGAAATATTGCATACACCCTACGGGGTTGTCATTATTCATACCTGGATCCGTTGAATATGAACTAAATCATATTCTTGCACTTTTTTTTTTTTTTTTGCATGCCTGCTGATAAATTAAACATTTCAGTAAATAATAGCAAAAAAAAGAACAAATAATAAAACAAAAAAAAAAATAAAAAACGGTTTAATTGAGCGTTATTTTTAAAAATTAATACTTTCGACAAATTTTTTTTACCCGTCAACGTAATATTTGTAAAATATAAGGCAAAATTAAATACCTTCCGTATTGAAATGTTTTGCCTGTGATCGAAATTGAATAATATTTTCAACGTTGGTACGGCCAGGAAGGCTACAGCCTCTAGCCATTGCAACATAATTGCGAAAATCATGAAAATTATTCGTTTATAACAGAACTATATTAATTAGATATTGCATCTACAACATGAACAATATGTTCTCCGAGATCTCATCATGAAAAGCTTACGTTCCTAATGAGGAGGAAATAACGAAATTTACATACCAGATGATGAAATTTATTGAAAACTTTCTTTGAAATAAGACGTAACATATTAGGCCTGGAAATTTTCGAGTGCCACAGGCGGATGGACAAATGGACAAGCCGGTCGTCAAATTCATTTAGAATTCCATCTTTATTCATGAATATATACAATTATTGAGTTCTCGCCTTTTCTTTCTCGTCTTCAATGCGTTCAAAACTTCAAGACTACTGATTTTAGTAAAGCGTTTGATGGAATAAATCATGAGCTTTTAGTTCACAAATTATATCATTGGTCGGACGCAAAAACTCATAATTAATTCCTATACCTCTAGAGATATTATTGTCGGATCTGACACCTGAGTCCAATCCTCGTCTTGCTATACATAAATGATCTTCCATCAGTGATTAAACATTCATGCATTCTCATGTATGCTGATGACGTACAGCTCTTTCACTGCTTTGATAATATGGATGCCTGACGTTAGAAGGTGCTAGATGTTCTTTACTACATCGTCGCCATGCTCTATTGGCTACTGTATTAACGATTTGAATCTCATATTTTTATCACCCGATTTGGCTCATCCTTAACACTATACACTTCAATCTCCAAGTGCATTCGGTGAACAATAATGCTAGGTTAGCTTTTAATTTCATGAGAAGGTGGAGTAAGAAGTTCACCCATCCTTACATCAAAAAAGGTTTATATGTATCGTTAGTTAGACCTATTATCCAGTGTACCTCTGCAGTTCAGCTGTAGTTGTTATATGGAGATAGCGGCATCTGTCCAGGAACAATTTCTCCTATTTCACTTTCAGCGGCTTAGCTACAGTGAGCAAAGAACTCTGCCTCCTTATGAGAACAGAATCCTTATAATCAGCGACAAGGATGGGTGTTGTTGCGAATTTCGACACTAAGTGGGAAAGTAAAGTCTCCTTCCTTACTGAATGACCTTGTGTTCACCTCTCTAGTCACTTCTTTGCATCTTTCTTATTCTGTTGTAGAAGCAGCTGCGAACTGCATTATCCTACGCGCCTCCTCTGCAAAGTAGTGAAAATTGTCAATTATTGTCCATTTCGGGTAAAAGTGAATATGTGAAACGTACGTTACTTTTTTGTGCAAATGTGTCAGATATTTGCCTTATCCTTATTTTCGCCAATTTGGCGAAAGCAAAAAGGAATTGGTAGACGGACATTTTTGGTTTGTTCGACTTTGCATCGTAAAATTATGTCTATGGGAAACGTAAACGTAACGCAACCTTTCGACGATGGGCTTATCAAGAAAATAAATGAAATAAAATATTTTGCAGGGATTACATTACATTTCATAATTTTATGTGATTGCGTGCGATAATAAATAATAAAATTGTCACACGACAAAGAGCCAGAGAGAGGGAGAGGGAGAGAGACAAAGGGTTTAAACAAATACCATAAATGCACATATGAACAATGGCGATATAAAAAGCACTCTTGTGTGCACAGTAACATACTAATGTACATTTATATGCAGGTAAGCAAGCATTCATACACACCGCTTAGAGGGAATAAAGTACAACACTATTGCTAGACAACAGCAAATGACTGTCAGCAAAAAGGAAATGCTTTCAGAAATTTTATCTTTTAGTCTTGCAGAGAATTTAATGTCTCTGCACAATATGACAGAGACATTTCTCCCCTGCCAACTGACGGCAATAATGCAACTATGAAATGCAAATACATCTGTCTGTTCATTAATTAAAGAAATATTTCATTGCTTATCTGTAATATATATTTTCACTTTCACTTCACAGAATCAGGCATAGAGTTATCTGCACCAGATCAGAAAGCTTTTGTTTTTACACATTTCGGATTCCGTTACATGCGAAAATGTTAAGTACTAGTAGTAGGCTACTATAACTCCTCAAATGTTAACGCATATGTATTAAAATTTTTGAAATTATTTTCTTTATTATTAGGTATTGTTGGATGATTCTGCATAGCGATTGACGTGTTTTGGCCGAAGGCGAAACGCTGTTGCAAATGGTACGGGTCGGATTACTTCTTCGACCGCTTCCGATATAACAAATTATATCATACCATCTTATCATCAGTCATATGTGTAACTGTAGGGTTGCGTAGCGTATTTTATGGTACACTGCGACTCGTTATTGCTTTCTATTTCAATTTTTTTTATCAATAATACTCATAGATCTAACAACTGATTTAGATTCTTTTTTCTCTTTCAAGACTTAGAACTTCTTCCTTAGCAAAACTTGAATTACAGACATAGTAAAACGACTAACGCCATTTCCTAACGGAACTTTGTGATGGCCCTAACAATTGCCTTCACCAACTCATTTATTAAGCAAACGTTTTTCATAGCCCTGACGAATATCCGAATGCATCCTTATTATTTGTTGTGGATGAGTTATGACTATCCGCCTTATTCTGAGCGGCCTTCTATTTGCTCCATTTTTTTTCTTTATTTATTTATTTATTTGTTTATTCACTTACACATGAAACTCGACTAAAACAAATGACAGTCGAGTTCAACTGACTCTTAAAGTAAATCTTAAATTAATTAATATTAAAACTTAATCTAAGTATAATAAAAGCATGTAGACAACTAGCACAGAGCCACACCCACAACCGGTACAGGACCAAATTGCAAATGAACCCCTAAGCTATCGCAAACATGCATAAGCTTGGCAACCGATAATAGTTAACAACAATTAATTTTTGAATCGTAACGACTTTTTAGGGTTAAAAGCTAGTTTATGCACGACATTGGTAAATCACGTGTATTAAGCAGTGTGGGTTTAATGAACTTTAAAGAGTCCGATAGTGAGAATAAGTGATAGACGTCATTTACATTCTTGCAAACAACTCTGAGCGGGTTAAACAGCTCATAATTATATTTACATTGACTAAGCTTAACCAAGATAAAATGTCTAGAGAAGCGGTTAGGGACATTAAAACTTATTTCTCCAACTAATGACGGCGAGTCAATAGCACGATTTATTACTTTGAATATAAAGGAAACGCCAAGAGCAAATCTACGTTTCTCAAGAGACGGTAAGGACAACAGAGGCAACCTATTTTCATAGGGGGAAAGAAAGACGATCGGATCCCAACCCAAATTCCTAAGGGCAATCAGCAAGAATTGGTTTTCAACAGATTGAATTGAATCTACATAGCACCTATATGTAGGAGACCACACAACAGAAGCATACTCGGGTGTAGGTCTAACCAAACACATGTACAGCCTTTTGTAACGCAGTGCCTTTTTTTATACCTCCATTTATGATTTTCATGAACCAAGAAGCTTGTTTTAGTGCAAAAGTGATATTGAAGAATTTTATTATTTTCACTTTTCACAAAGAATACATAAGCACTAATTTTACAACCGCTGACCAATAAAAATGCCAAAGTAATTAATTAATTCAGTGTTAAGTAGTGTAAACAACATAATGTTAGAAATTAGAAGTTAGAAGTAAGTCCTCCTTCATAATAAATTTCACTATTGGTTGTTTAATATCTCTTTGTTATACCCTGCAATACTTGTGGTACTAAAGTTTATTAGGTGCGGATGTATGTAACACCTACAAGGACTTGAGACAGATCCACCTTTCATTGTACCGACAAATCACTTTCTTAATCTAAGCTTGTCTGATCGTCTATACCTTTGTCTGTCTGTCCGTCTTGACGTCAGACAGACTAAACGTCTAGTCGCTATAATAAAAAAATTTATTTTACTGATATTATGTGCTCTTCACGTACTTTCAAGAAGTTCATAGAGTTCATAGGCGCTCCGAAAACAAGTCTTCGAATGTTGGAGAGCTTTCAGCAAATACAGGAGATACGTTTCATTGTAAGATTTTGTCCACAATTGCAAGTTGGAAGAGTACATTTCTTAAGGATTCGTTGGTGTGTTGCGATAGTATGATCGACGCAAATTCTTGCAAATATTTTAATCTTGATCTTTTTCGACGTTAATTGGAGATACGGGTGGCAAGAGCTTAGGATCGATATGCAAGTAGCGGCGATGGTACTATTGTCGATTGTTTTCATCGATTTTCTTTTTGATTTTTTACCTGGCGTACTTCTGAAGGTTACACTTCTCGACTATGCTATTCATAATTAAAGGAACCCAGCCCGCGGATTTTGATGATTGCAGGTTTGCTCACCCATTTCATAAAACTCACACACGATGCGATAAGCAAAGAATTTTAATTTTATCTCCGCAAGTGGCAGTTACTTCGTCTGTGATGACAATCGTTTTAAGTGTAGTTTTCCGAGCAAGACTTGTGACGTGAAGAATGTTCCTAGCATCGGTCGTAAATATTGAGAAGCTTTCACGCAGACTATGTTTACATTGCACCTGCCCTGTATAATATCAAGTAATGCATACGCACGGGAACAGTTTATCATTTAGGGGACGCCATTCATTACTTTTCGTTTAGTGTGTTTTCTCTGCGATTAGTTCTTTGAAGAAGAAATTTGGCGGGAGTTTTCAAAGCTTTCCTAACTTAGCTTTCATTTCATTTCATTGCTTTTAAAGTAATCTCCTCCGAAACGTAGCTAACTATGACAATGCCTTTTATGGCCTTCCAAATAGTTATTGAATTCGCTTCTCGGCATAGTCTTCAGATTCGTCTTTTTCATTTCAAACGAGTCAAACCGATGATGCGCGTAACTAGTTTCTCGAGTTTTAAGAATGGCTAAAAGTCAGCGGGAACCAAATCGAACGACCAGAACGGTTGAGCGGATTAAGATGACTTGAATTTCTCGTGAAAAAGACTCGAGCAATCACACCAATGCGAAAAGATGCACGCGTTGTGAAACAAAATGTAACAATTGTCTGATTATATAGTGATTATATTCCTTTTTTTACAATTTGGACCGATAAAGGGAAGTCACGATGGTTTCCATCACGATAAGCAAAGAAAGCCCAGTAATGTCGCCCAATCTTATGGAGATTCTTGCACGAATTATGTAATGCATATACCTAAAGATCATATTGTCGCTTATTTGTTTTATGAGGCATAACTAAGAGAAAAGAGAAAAAATATATATAAAGAAATTTGAAGATGGGAAGATGAGCGTTAAGATGTTTATGTGTGGAGGCATAGTTCGCAGGTATTTATGCTAAGTGAAACCTATTTTATATAAGGCAAGAGAACGAAATTGTGTGCTACGTTGGGCGTTGTGCACTCGCCAAGCGTATTTGTATGCGCGGTAAGAGTATTTTACAAACAAAACTGCAGTTGTATGCAAAATTTCAAAGAATTGGCTTTCAAGTTTAGACATTTTTGCAAACTGCACTAGAATACTTTACCATTCGTAATTACCGCAACATGTTTTGTAATTAATAATGTAATTAGTTTTCGAATGAATGCAAGTTATGAAAATTACATACGTATGTATACTTACATGGAAACAAGTTGGAAAGCAATACGAGAAACTATACAATAAAATCCGAACTAAATATTTATTATTATTCCAACTTATCCGCAACTTTTCAATGTAAGCCGTAATTTTGTTGAACCTTATAAAACTAACGCATTCTGACATGCATAGCGCAAATATGGAAAAGTTTTTATATATTAAAATAAGCAACTGATGTTTCCCGCAATATTACTAAAAAAAGAAAAAAAAAAAAGAAGAAAATTAAAAACAAAAAAAAAAAAATTTTTTACAAAAAATTAGTTTTCATTTCTTAATTGAATGTCGAGATATTAATCATGGCCTTGCATACGAGAATGTCAACATTCTGGTGAATCTGTAGTGTTTCTGGTGAATCTTTAGTGAAGGCCCACCACTGTAAACCATGCAGTATTAAATACGTTAGATGTTGTAATTAAAACTTGTTTATAACATTTCAAATTTTTTTTTTTTATAATATTATATAACATATCGTGTTCGCCGCAAAACACCTCAAATATTAGGTGCTTGAATGTACTTTGATCATTTTTTCACTTGAAAAACGCATTCGTTGCGAAAAACTGGTGCACTACATATTAATCAAAATATTTCCCATCGTTACCTATAACTTTTCCTAATCTTTCTGGCAACATGGCGATACGGTGTCGAACGAGCGATATTAGTCTGGCAGCGATTCAATCATCGACAGATTTTCGCATTTCTGCAAAATATCGAAGCCACATGCATCGATCTGAACAAGTAGTAGTCACATACCTGCTATTGCTGGTTTTTCTTGCAACAACACATCGTTCAATTTGTTTAACTGATGTCGATAAACCTCTGCAGTAACAATTCCATTCGGTTCAACACTCGTAGCCCGTAATACACCACACCTTGCTTATCTCATCACATGCACAGCAAAACATTGTGGCCATGAATATTCAGTTCCGCGATCGATGTGTTCGGCTCTCCTATAATAGCCCATGACTTTTTTGCGCTTGTGAGTATCGTAGTAGATCCGCTTTTTATCACCAATCCAGGATACGAAACCGAAAACTCTCCTTTTTTTGTGGGTCAACCAATGAAACCTGACACTTAGCATTGCTTTATGATTTTCACCAATAGATGCCGTTGATCAAAGTTTCAAAAATTTCATTGCGATAGATTTTCCGCAATTAGATAAAAAAGATATTAAGTTTATTCCTAACTATTTCTGACGTCAACTTTATAGATAAACATGCATGTATCCGACAGCGTATATGCTCTTAACACACGAAAATACATAAGTTTCGCAAACATTTAATATAATACAATGCGACGTCATGTCAAAACACCTTTGACCGAAGGAATACTTACCTGTACAAACAATGGGAATGAAAGTGCAGACGTTGTTACGCTAACAGGCCTATTATTATATTTGAGCACGTTTTTCGTCTTAGTTTTCTCCGATAATTCGATGAAATTTTAGCCTGATGTTCAATTGTCCTTAAGCCAACAAATTACATTATAATGAGTCCACCTAAGAACAGTAATCAACTCAACACAGATTCGGAAAGGACTGCCCGCTTAAGTCAAATAAATGAATGTTTATTATCATCCCTTTCGATTAAGTTCCATACGTAGTATACCAAGGACTTTCAAAAAGAAGGAAGGATTTCACAGGTGTAGAATAATATTACCATAGCAATTTTCGCCCATACAATCTTGTGTCCTCACAACCCTACGTAACGAAGCAGAATCTTCCTGGGATATGTGCCGAGTCTGCTCCTACTGCTCACCTACATTGCACGATTTTACAATTGTGTTTAAAAACTCGAAGTAGATGGCAGCATTCATCTAAAACGTTAGCTAAAGTTCCGGTGCCGCATAATCTATTCTTTCTTATTCGCACCATAATTATTGGAGACTTGATATGCATAACTTAGGTAATCTCTGTAGGGTGTAAGCTTAAGAACTTATTATTTTCCAATTTGATAAAAACCGCAACTCTTTCTGGAGGTCACTGCAGAGACGTTCTCTTTGGGTAAGTGTATGTTTTCGAATTTACATCTGGACATAATTTTACAGAGTTTAGAGCAAAAATCGTCGTGGACAGTTTAACATTAAGATCCATTACGGAGTTTGAACAGTTTTGGCCAACAATCTCTTGCCCTTGCTGGTAAAATTATGCGATTCCTGGTGGTGTCCAAATGTCTCTAATTCTTTTTCCTTCCGTTTTATTGCCCTTTTGTTTAAATTAAAAAAAAAAAAAAATTCCTATCTGGTTTTCTATTTTTATTTAGTCAAAGAGAAGAGATTCTGTGACATTTCCAATCCATGGCGGCCATTATGTTCAAAAGCTTGGCTTTAAGGAAATTAAAGTTTTTAAAACGATACATTTCACGCATGTAGGGACGGTAACGTCGCTCAATATTTTCTGTTACTTTCAAATTTTCCATCGACAATTTAAAAAGCAACAAAAGATTATATTCATGACCGAATCTATTGTATCCATCACCGTTATGCTAGAAAAGACTAAAACGGAAGAGAAAAACCACTGCAATATTGGATGGACGTGGCTAACCTTTTTTATTTTCGTAATGCAATTTAAAATAATGAACAAAAAGTACGAAAAGCGCGGATGTTCCCAGTTTAAGTTACATAATAGGAATGTCCTTTGATCGATTTGAGCCATTTTCGAATTCGTTTACAAATTTGTGACGATATCTTCTTTTTCGCACAAATGAATAGACGAAGGGACGGACAAGCTTAAGTACATTCCTAATTTGACACTGGTCAAGAATGTATACAATTTATAGGAGTTTGAAAGCTTCGTTCTGGGCATTATAAAGACTTTGATAAAAAAACGGAAATTTAATGCAACATTATATTGGGAAGATATGAGCAATTGTTTCTATTTTTGTAGAGACACTACAGCATCGGCTATGAAATATATGCGGTATTTTGTAACTAATAAGCAAAAGCCAATTTTTTTTGCGATTGGCGTATCCTTCGACCGATTTAGACCATTTTCAATATCAACCTAAACACACGAACTCCAAATGTGTTTGCGAAATTTGAAGCTGGGGGAACATTGACAATACGCATAACGTAGACGGACAGATGGACATGCCAAAGTCGACTCAGACTATACTTTATGCGAACTCGAAAGTTTCGTTCTGAGTGTTGCAAACATTGTGAAAAAACGAATATATTCCTCATTGTTCCGTGATAGGTATAATATTAAAAAAAGTCTTTGTTAGTGATTATAGAAGCACTCACTGTGAGCTTAATTTTGTATTCTTTCTGTTTTAGACACAGCAAAGAGAAATTCTGCGTTTTATTGTCCAAGTTTATTAACAAAAACAAACCCAAGCTATTCTTGTAATGTCCATATAAAGACCGATATGTGTTAAATACTTTAAAACTGCTACTAATTAACGCTGATGCTTTGCTAACGCTTCTTTTAAAGCATAATTAAAACAATTTTTACTACGATATGATCAACTATATGGACATCTCTAATAGCAATCGCATCAAAGCCGTTACCCATTTGCCTTGCCTAGGTACCTATTAGTTACAATTATCCTTCGGGTTTGTTTCTCCAATTATCTTATTCTGGTAACTTCTTTCGACATAATTTTGATTTATTTGTTCCATCGCCTTGTGCTTTCCACGTACAGGTACAAATTGTCTTAAAAAAGAAACAAAGAAAGAAAAAAAAAATATTTTTTTGCAGTTGATTATTGAAAGTCTCCTCCTGCATTAAATTTTTTTTTAGTTTTTTTTATTCGAATTAACATTTGAAATGCATATTATTTGAAATCTCATTATATTAGTTACATTTTATGCAAATGGCAAATCTTTAGCTCTTTCATCAATTATTCAATAGAACGAAACGTTTATCCACTTTTAAAAGCATTGTTAAGGTAATGGACTGTGTTTTTTACTTCAAAAAAACAAAAAGATATCTTTGTCTGCATTTGAATTTCCTTTGTATGCCCTACACCACTTATGGGATAGGGTGGACGTATGCAACACACAGAACGGCTTAAGATAAATCTACATTTTATTATACCGAGCCTACCTGTCCGTCTGCAAGTCTTTTTGTCAACATACAGGTGTCAATGTTTGAGATATTTTTCTGAACTTTGACAACCTGACGTGTTTTGATCAAAGCACGAACGCTATTGGAAATGATTCGATCAGTCCAATTTTTTGACCAGTCCCCATATAACGCCTAATTTTGAAAAGTCATTATATGTAAAAAAGTGTTTTTTATTATTGTTCGACAAAACTCGCTATGTAAAAGTATTTCGACATTCTAAATTGGTATGAACAATTTGGTTCGGCTGCAGCAATTTTTTGATCCTTCTCCCACATAACCAAAACGAAAATTGAATCTTCTTAGGGCAAAAAAGTCTACTTTTCAATATTTCATAGTTAAAATTGATTTGTACTGATAAATTGACAAAGAAATCAACCTTACTGAATTGGAGCCAGGTAGGTCTATTTATTGAATACTTCTCCATATAAGAATCCCTAGGAACTGTAAAACCTTGTATGCCAAAAATGCCTAACTGTAAATGTGTTATAATGAAAGTTTGTTCATGGTTGTAATTTGACATAAAACTTAAGTGTACCAAATTCGAACCACACGGGTCTATTTCATGGACCACTTCCATATAAGATGTATCATGAATAGTAAGCCCTTCAAAAAAAATTGAAAGTTGAATATCTTAGAAAAATTGGTTAAAAGTAGCAAATTAACCAGGAAAAATAAAAATAGGGAATTTGGATCATATAGATTTATTTTTTAGACCCTAACATATATAAGCGTTATCATGCTCTCTTATCATGCAAACTCTTCTATGAGAAGAAAGTATAATTTCTAGTTCTTACGGGAAAATAAATTAAGTTTGCTACATTTTGATCACGCCTTGCGATGTCTTACGCGTCCTCCAACATGCCGGCTTTCATGAAAGTATGCCTTCGCATGAAAATAATGAAGTGTCTGTCTTATTACCAAAACGGGCGAATAATTGTATTAAATGAATTGGTGTAGGGTACTGAATGACTTAGCTGACTATAACATGTTTACTTTCATTTTATATCTATCACTTAAGGATAAGAGGTGCGTGGGTATTGAAATGGGTCAAGTCGATCCAAGGGCAAGGCTACGTTACCACGTGAACTAAGAGGACCTCTGTTCTTCAAAAAGAATAAAAAATTGGTTGTTTACTCATAAACTATACTATAGCAAATAAATCTACAAAAATTTGAAGGTATGTTCTATGGACGATGCTTACAAAACTTACAAAAGTGGAAAAAAATCGATCATTTCTACACAATATTACAATGCATCAAAGTTTGATTTTTTTTTTTTTCAATACATTTATAATGGCAGAAGCAAGTTGTTTTTTCAAATTCGGATTGCACCTAAGCCTATCCGTCCGTTCGTCTGTCTACCTGTCCGTCTACACGCCGTAAACATTCCCCACAATTCCACAAATCCGCAAAAGAAACTGAAAATGACCTAAAGCAGTGAAGGGAGACGCCTACCACACCCCCATGCCTATGTGACAAAAACTGTGCACACCTTTGCTTGCCATGTTTTTTAATTGTTATTCATAAGATACAACACATACATCATAAAAATTTCCACTTTTATGCGGAAAATAGAAAAACTCAGTCACGCCCATCTAATATAATAGAGTATGACAATTTAGTTCTTTTCCTTTTTTTTAGTCTTCTTTAGGATAACGGTGATGTGTCAGTCACGACCGAATATACTTTTCTTAGTTGTTAACATTTCTTAACAAGAATTGCAAAAAAATAATATTTTAGTTTATGAAAGAAATGCGAAAAATTTTGATGGAAACGAAGCATATTTTCAATCTCTCGTATAATATATAGGATCTTACAAAAAATAAGCTCTAGTATGGCAAGAAAGTCTTATTTTCAATATTTCGAAATGAAAACTAATCGAAGATAGTTGTTTAATGGAGTTTGGACCTCTCAGGTACATTCAACTTCGAACTTTCATCCACAAATGAGTTTTTACGAAAAGTAAGTCTTTATAGGGCAGCATATCCATATTTTTAGTATTTTAGATGGATGAAGGATAAAATAAAAATTATTTAACTGATTAATGTTGCGATCGTCGTTTTCACCCACATCAAGGATTCAGTAAATAATAAGCCATCGCCTGGTAGCAATGTATAATATTTTATATCTCATGACGTAGATAAGGCAAGAGTTGCTCAAGCCAGCTGAATATAGGATATTCAATAGTTGGATTTGCCTGACAATAATATTTAGATTGTTTTATTTCACAACATCGATATAAATGCTTGCGTTCAGGAGCTCTATAAGTTTAACGATAGAATCAATCATAAATTGTTTTGTTTTGTAAACAATATTTCTCTCAGTATTTTCCGTAATTTTCTATAAAAGCAAAAGAAAGATTTATTTATGAGCACTTGTGCATGAAATGAAAGTGCAATTTGCCATAAATGGCTTCTTGAAAATTGAGAGCGAGGAAAAATTGTTTCTCCTTTTTCTCTAAAATCCTACACCATACACTGTTAGCAACATTCAAATGGGTTTTAATTATTTTCATGATTAAAAACAAATGGCAATGGTTTCAGTTATGAATAAAGCTTGAGCTTGACATTACCATTTCCGTCACCTTTATTACATTATATATTCAAATATGGAATTTTTCGATTTTTATTTCATCTCTTAATGTGTAAAAAACACTCCAATGCATAAAACCATTGAAAAGGAACAACGTACAAGATGTACAAGGAGTACAACGGAGTAAGTGTTAGTCTTTACGGTGAATCTTGCCAACCTTGATACACAAATGCAATCATGCATTTTTACAGAAACATTTGCTTCTTTGAGAATTGTGCCGTCCGATATTTATATTGGGCTGGGTATTACTATGATTATCAAATAGAAATGGACAAATCAAAGATTTAAGTTGCGAAGTCGACATGCGTCCGATATTTATATTATAAGCCATAATGCGCACTGCAATGAAGCTGATAAAGAGATCTCTCTTTTTACTACTGCAGTGTACTTCAAACATCTGACATTGCTTTCGTTTTTGCCTTTTTGGTATATACAGTTCTTTTTTAATTTCTTCCTCACCCACTTTCCATAAGCTACATAATATATGATAAGGGCATACTAAACTTGAGTATGTGAAAGCTACGCTTAATAGGGCTCAAGATCGTTGAACCTCTTTATGCTCTTCATCACATTTAGTAGAGGTAATACAGAAAAACTTAATGTAGCATCATCTTTTATCATTAAGATTGTCTGTTCGTTTGTCCACTTGCTATCTGTTCAACTGACGTGTCGCAATGCTCGAGATATTTTTCGATGCTATTGTACTCACAAAAGTGCATTCAACCAAACACGAACGCTTTTAACCGCCCTTTTCGAAAAGAGTCGTTTTCTTAATTCCGAGCCTATTAAATAAAATATGGGAAATTTTGTATAGGATGGATTTTTTGGCCCGTCTTCCCATAGAAATAAAATACTAAAAGTTGGACTTTTTGTATTTTATGATGAAACTTCGTACCAAAAATAGTACTTTGATATTTAGGTAGACTCAGCTAGGTCCAATGGACCCAATAAGTGTATAAGAATCTCATCCCATATAAGGGCGCTCATGAAATGTAAGCTCTTTTCTTTAACAGCGAACAATAATTTTAATTTATGACAAAAATAGATAAACATTTTTACTAAACGAAGCGGTGTAGGGTATTTAACAATCAATCTTGCCGTACTGTAACTTTTCAACTTTTTTATAGTTAAATTAGTGTTTTACGCGTCTAGAAGATGGCGTAAATCAGTAGTATTTGCAAATCGCTAGACTCTTGTGGTCGGACCGTCTTACTTTTTTCCATTGTACTGAAGGTGTGCTCTTCTAGAATCTTTCCATAACACGTTTGATTTCAAATTTGGCACTGTTTAATAATCGCCAGGATGCAACGATACCACTAGAAGGGTACAAATTAAGAGGAGTTATCAGGTTGTACATTCGTTACTTGTAAACGATGTTTCTTTAAGCAAAATTATTTGGAAAAATAGGCTGCTAGTTCGATTGTCACAGCGAATGATTGCCTTACCGAACGATTTTATCTGACTTTTTTTTTTTTGTAAAAGGAATGGTATGAAAGTAAACGAGACGTTTACTTTCAGAAGGACGGCGTCACTTGGTGAATCTTCTTTTAAAGAATCCTATGTAATGGCTTTGAATTAAAAATTTATTGTTAACGAACGATCCGTTTCGATTTCAAACGAAAACATTTGTTGTTCATTAGTTGGTTAATATTTTTGTTTTTATTTTATTTTAGTTCTTTGCAGTTCCCATCGATTTCGTAAAAATTGTAAAATGTAGAGAGAAATGCATAGAGAAAATTTATAGCCTTTGCTCTTGAGTTATTATATATTAAAACTCACTACTTTCAACGGGATTAGTCAGGCGAAACAACAGCAATGTAAAGCAGAAATTAAAAATAAAAAAAAGAGAAACAACAACAATAATAATAAAAATTGCTTAACTTTATGATTCGTTTTGTTCGGTTATTTATAGGTAAGTGCTTCAATGATTTCATTGATTGCCATATGACCTGTAAAACAATAGAATGGATTTATACTTACAGTGAGCACTTCATTAGATGGTCTTCCCGTCCCTTATACAATGAAGTGTACTTCCTTAAGAGTAACGGTAGTAAACTTCAGTGATTAGGATAAATATGTGTATTCAAGTCCCCTAAATATATTATATCAAGCAACAATCCGATCATGACCAAGGTTTTCTTTAATAAATTCGCGAATAAATTGCTTTTCGAAAAAACTAGATTGTTGCGACAAAAACATGACCGATTTAGAAGATTTTGCACTTTCCTAAAGAACAGATACATGTAAGGATGTGGAGGATTTTTTCAATAAATGTTACATAAAATAATTATGTGTTAGTTGCATATACCAAAGACTTTTCCTCTCACTGTCTTCAAATAAATATGTGATTCATGGAAAATTGATTTTGGTATGGGAGAAAATCCTGCTCGTCTTTAAAATTCATTTAAAAGAGATTTCACTGCCCCTTGTACATTATATATAGGTTTGTGTGTAAAGTGTTTTGTATTCCCTTATGTAATATGCACTTGGAAAGCTAAGTAATTAACTGCAAAGGGTACAGTTTGCATACTGCTTTAATGCAAATTAATATCCAAGATCGAAATCTTTTTAACTAAACTAAAACACGTCTAGCACTTCTTCGTCGAGAAATTATGCTGATTTTCATTTCAGGTTCTCTTTATCAACTACGAAGCTTCACACTGCGCTGTTGCTCACGTGACGTGTTGTGCAAAAACAAAATTAAGGTGTCCCAAGAATTCATAGTGAGTTGGACCATACTCGCCTATAGTGTTTTGTTTTGATTTCTATGCATTAAAAAATTGAGTAAGGAACACAGGGAAGGGAAGTCTACTAATTACTGTTGAGGAACTTTTATGCTCACGTGACGTGTTGTGCAAAAACAAAATTAAGGTGTCCCAAGAATTCATAGTGAGTTGGACCATACTCGCCTATAGTGTTTTGTTTTGATTTCTCTCTCTCTCTCTCTCTCTCTCTCTCTCTCTCTCTCTCTCTCTCTCTCTATCTATCCATCTATCCATCTATCTATCTCCACCCTCTCCCTCTCACCATCTCTTCCTCAGTCATCCGCTCTTTGTTTCTCCTTCCTATCATTACAATCCTCATCAAAGTGTGTGTAGCAAGAAAATATTACGTTCTTTGAACAACCAGGAGTTGGCTAAGGCTTAACGTCTACAATTTTTCATTCTGAATATATAGAATATAGAAAGCTGCACATCATAGAGATTAAAGAGAGCAAACGTAATGGTACAAAAGATAACAAAAAAATGGAGCTTAATTTTTAAAACGAAGTACATATAGCGGACATAAAAGTCACACTTCATTATCTAAAGAAGAAAGTTGACTTGATTACATTTCGTTCATTCAATATCTGACACAATTTACTTCCATTGACGTTAGGATGTGCTCAAAAATATACGCAGCTATATGTAAAGTTTGTGCAATAATGGATGGAATACTATATCATGTGATGGTTTGACGTTAAAGCGTACAAATCAACGAAAGAATTTCATAGCTTCAGTTTTTTATCTCTTTTGGCATAGTAACTTAATCATAACAACTTGAAACGCTATAGCAAATCAAGACCGATAATTAAATACCCTACACAAATTATGCAGACCTTAACTAATTTCTCACATGTTTTTACTCACAACATTTACGTTTCGTAAGAATTCTGATAGGAGAAGGAATGCGAAATATCGACTAAAGCATTTCAGACAGAGACAAGGCGGTACGGAATAAGATTTTCATTGCAAATTACTAAAACATTGGAGTCATTGGACACATGTCGATGTCGATTAAATCAATTCTGAAAAGGATTCTGATTCGTGTGTTGTCATAGAAGATGATGCCATCGTAACTCTTTTCTTCTGACTGTTGCCAATAAGTGAACAAACTTAATATATACTGGTACCACAAGAGGCGTACGGTATAAAACCAACAAACATACAAACATGTTGACCATAGAATTTAACCGAGGAGAGTGCAACATGCTGTACGCATTCAATATGATATTGCACACATTGTCGTTGGCTGTCGTTCGACCGACCAATACTGAAGCTATATGCAGAAGTTACTGTTAGTTTTTCGGTACATGAAGGATTAAATTTATAGCAGATTGTGTTGTTTTTTTTTTTTTGTTTTTTCTTATTTTTAACTTTTTATTGCTTGGCCAACAACAATTAAGGATTTCAATTAACTTTTTAACTCCATGAAATATAAATTATATGCTGCGCGCCAACTGAGAATTTTTTAAATGCAGATGAGATATGGATTTTAAAAGCTGAGATGTAAATGTTAAAACACATAGAATTATTGCAAGCTTCTGAGTCTACGATATTTAAGTTGAATATATTGAAAGCAATGAGTAGGCAAATAAAAAAGTTTTTCATCCATTACTCTTAATATTTTCAATTTATGACCTCATTTTGTAAACCCTTACGTCTTGCATCAAATGTAGAACGTAAAGGCAATGCAAGTGATGATTTATATCGAAATACCTAGTGTCCATGTAAAATCGGTTTAATGTAAAACGCATCATCAAACCCGTCACTTAAATAAATATATATATATATATATATATATATATATATATATATATACATATATTCAAGCCTTAATAAATAAATATTTACATAAGAGAAAAATTACTTTTAAAGGAATAAAATGTGCGACATATTACGAAAAATATACAATCAATCTCCACTGAACACTGCTGGTATCTGTGATGCTTGCTATAATCTTCGACTGCTTTTTAATAATGCCTTGAAGATAGGGCTACGATTAATCTTTTAATAAAGAAGACTTTTGTAAAAGCCACGCCGACGTGCCTTAGGGAATAATAAAATTTTTAACACAGTAGAGGAGTCTTACGATTGTTCACAACACTATTTCTTCTTGTTCGAACATAATAGTTCGTCACTCAATAAGTTCATAGGATAACTATTGACGAACTCATTTCAATTTTCAAATAGTATTAATTTTAACACATTTCGTTCGAAGGCTTGTACCATCTAAAAAACATATGGATTCGTCAATAGTGCCGTCATCTATATGTCATCCTACGAATTCATTGAGTATTGTCTTGAAAGTAATATAGTACTAAGAGGAAATAGTTAATACTCTCCATAAACTTTTTCTTGACCATATTTTAAAGTTCACAAACATCGATACGGGGTTTCCCTATCAAAAAATCAGATTAAATAAAAATTTATATAAAATGAGGACAATTTTCCAAAGGAGAAGAGTCAAAAAATCGAAAAATAAAGGATCGGTGAAAACTCTATTTGAAAATTTCCTATTTTCAGTAATTTTAAGTAATATTTGTTCATACGCTAAGTTTATCATTTCCTTGTCCGGTTATCTTTTACTAAAACGAAAAGCAGAAATTTTTAACAAATGAAATTCTGTAAAGGAGGAGACGTGAGGCAAACATAATACAATCGTTAATAACTAAATAGCTAAGCAAAACTTTAAAAAGATAAAATTTAAACCAATGTTGGCAGGTATAGATATAACATCGGGTGCATAAACGTATATATGAATCTGAGTATACAAACAAGATCGATCGGTTCTGGCAGAAATGCTTGCAGTCAGCAAGGGAGTCTACGTCTTCAAACTTTTTATTTGATGTGAAATTATTAAACTTTTTTTTAAGCCTATGCTTAGTTTGCTCCTTACACTTCTGGTGCTCAGTTTATAATTACATTGGCATTTTTCAGACATGAGATTATAAATCCAATTAGCTGTGCCCATCTCGCTCTTCAGCCGTCTGAATCGTCTGTTGGGTGTTTATTCGAATAAATATACGCTAATGTAAATCATGGAGTCAACTCTCAAATAGCACTTAGTCAGGATCAAGTTAGTCTAATAACTAATAACTTGGATAATATGAGTTTAGTAGATATTTAGTTAACAGTTAAAGCGTCCATTTATGACGGCCACTTAAATATAATGATGAACGACGCTGCAAGCATTTAATGCTAAGGTAAAAAGTGTTAGATAAATTGATATTTCGTTGGCGTGTATTGATCAACAACGAATTCACATAACCTCACTTTCAACATCTATTGAGAATTCATAATAAAAGTCATCAAAGCGTTTACATCGAATGCGGGGAGCAATCGAATTGAAATGGAATGACGAGATTTAATGCCGAATTTTTTAAATTATACACGCCTATCAAGTTTTTAAAATCCGAAGGAGAACATTTATTAGGCGACATGTGTCCTCTAACAAAAGATTTTTTCAGTTGTTGGATATCCACAGATGGAATCATGCAAATCAAGGTCAGCTTTCCGAAATGAATGATCTTATGATGACTATCTTGGTTTTCAGATAAGCACTCTTATGACTCATCCTGCGTATGCGTATTGTAAGCTATCCAGCCACTTTGTATTTCTGTCCTGTGTTTATTTAACTGAATGTTGACACATAAATCAGTCATTTTGGATATCATAAGAAACGTTGTAGGGAACTAAAATTAAACGAGATAAGAACTATAGTCCGTTTACATAGAATCCCTTAATACCAGGTACTTAAGTTTCCTTATATCAAACATAATTTCCAGGGTTAGCTGTAAGTTCACTGCACGAATTAACAGATTGTAATACAAATATCACCTATACACGGATAGCTTGATTATATTTTGGGGATTATCTTTGAAACAAGAATTTTATAAAACTGCGAACGTGTTTGTAAAACATTGATAAAAACTAACAAATTCTTTTGCAAATTTGTAGGCGATATCTTCATTCTTACGAACGGGAGAGCATTTACCACAGACACTACAAAGTTTGACAGACGGACATGTCAATCAAATAGGCGTTTTCCAATTTATGTACAGGTTCTATAGCCCTGCCCATAGAATATACGTTCATATTTTTGTAGATTCATCTGCTGTGGTTTGTGATTAATGAATAGTAAAACAATTTTGTAGTACTTTTGAAAAACACAGGTTTTCTCAGTTTACGTTGTATTGTAGGTGCGACCTTTAATCGGTTCGGCCCTGCGTGCAATAGTTTCCAAAGTTTCTGCCACGTTTGAAATCGGTAGCCGATACATGGTTCCCGCCAAAAGTATTCTTCACAACAGACATCACATAATCAGACAGATGGACATGCTTAAATCGAATCAGAATTTGATGCTAATCAATAATCAATAAAGCTACCTTCTCATTCCCCGGTAATGGGTATAATAATATATGAATACAAAATTTAGAATCTCTACGTCAGTGCTCTCTTCCATTTCAATATCGGCCAGAAAAACAATTAAACAAACGTATACGCTTGAAATGACAAAATTAAAATATCTCTTCTTTTTTTTTTTTGGGAGTAGAAAAGCGTGGCTTTTAAGGCGGTGTTATTACAGAAAATATCTCAACAACAATATCGTTGATTCAATTCTTCGTTTTTCGTCTTTTAACCAGATATAAGAAAATACATAAACAAAACGTATGAATAAATAAATAATAAAACGATATGTAAATAAAAACACATTTCGTTTCGTTTTACGTATTCGTCGCGAGCAGGACTAAGAATTATCTCGCCCGCTATCGTATGTATACAAGTAAACGGATACAATTTTAAGTAAATTGTATACGCAAAGCATTCAATCAGGTTAAAAATGAAATGAAAACAAAAGAACAAAAGGAATGAGTTCGAATGTAGAATGCGTACAATGCCGCTGTGGTGGGACATACATGGCAACAGCATATCCGTTGATGTCAACGTATATAGGAATTAATATCTTCTTATTTACTCGAGTCAATTTTGTCAACTTTTGTTTCTTAATTATATGATGAAGTAAAACGATGTACACATGCACATGCACATCAAAACCTAAATTTACGTCGATACTTTGGAAAAAAAGTGCAAAGAGTATTTTGGAAGGACACAAACGTCGAAATCATTGTTTTTAATTAGAAAATTTGTACAAACTCACTTATCATTACCATACATTTTTGCGAACAATTAATATAAAGAAAGAAAGTAAAGGTAGGAAGGAAATCTTGGACCGCTATAGCAGCTTAATTGCTTAGTAACGGTCTCCTTTGGCGTTCTCAGACAATCTGATAGATGTCAGTGAGACTTGGGTTAACGACGAGTTACCACGGATCCGAAATTCGGCTTTGCGATTAGCCAACTCGGGAAAGCAAGTACGCCGATGTAGTTTTAAACAAAGGAAACTTTGTTAAATTTCATATTCAGAATGGTGCACACATGCATACTCATTCAAACTGTGTATCAACAAACATTCTTTGCTAATCAAAAATATTTCTGATGACCAAGAATACCTGCAATGTTAAATACCTAGAGCATCACTTTGCTGTTCATTGTTCAGTGGAAATTTAGGTACCCGCCAACTCAAGAAAATATGCACTCATCGATGAATGTGATTTTTGAAAAACGTTTAGCGTCACTTTCTATCTCATACCTTTTGAAATCAAAAATGTTAACATGATACGTGAGACGGACGGGCGCAAACACGAATAGGAAGAAAACTTTGAAAGGACATAACGTAAACTGATACTACGGTGTTCTGACGCGCATGCCGCAAGTAGTGTAAATGATTTTGAGAGCGTTTTAAGATTTTCAAGATTTAAATAACTAAAGATGAGGGCACTTTGTGCATGATTAAATATTAACGAAATAACGGAAAAAACTTTACAATAAAAAGTTCAGTTGCGCTCGTCTCATATATGCTTTTTCTCTTACCCTACATATATCCTCTTTATTTTCTTGGTTATTTGTAATGCTTTTAATGGACCGATGTTGAATGCATTTATTATACCAATCACCGAAGGATGAGTGGTATATTCATTTTGTCAAAACGTTTGCAATGCACAGAACGAACCATGAGAGCATCAAACTCTAAATTTGGGATGGACCTAAACTTTTCGCAGGACACGCCTATGCGACAAAAACTTTTATTTTGAAAATGGAAAAAATATTTGCACCCACTCCATATTATAGAGCATGAAAATATAGTTCATTTCTTGTTGTTGTCTTGTTTAGAAAAACGGTGATGGATATAAAAGGTTCGGTCATGACCGAATATTATTTTCTTACTTGTTTTTAAGTTTAGATGATAAATACAACCAAACAGGCAAAAAAAACAAGTACATTCAACATTCGCTTCTTCTGATGTTTAACAGTTCGGTCATACGATTTTTTTGTTTGCTATCAGTGTAAACTTGACAATATAAGGCGCTTAGATATTACCATAGACGTTAAATTTGTTATACCGAATTCCTATATGAAGAACAAGCATGAAGTTTTAAGGTGGTTGCCCTCTATAGCCCCATAAAAATTCTGACGTTAAGTTATTGAGCGACGCATAGTTCAAGACATTAAGCAAACCCCGCTGTCATGGTTTGAAATTAAGAAACAAAGACCGAAACACTATTTCACCCGTAAACGGCTATAATATTTTCACATTGGAATTGAATAATCGGATATGATAACAGGAAATGAATTTATCTATAGCGTTGCGTACTAATCAAGTAATTTGTCTACCACGAAGACACAATAGTGCAAAAGACACAACAGTTAATGGTTTCCTTAGAGTATTTCTCTTATTTATAGCCACCAGAAAACGTGCATTACATTAATCGTATATATATACGGCATGGCAATGCGCGTTGGAAACGCTATAAGCTTTACATACAAGGTACCTTCCAAAGTAGACAGTAAAACCTAATTCCCCCTAAAACCCCACCTTCAAAGTTATTACTCGATTTTACGCTCTAGTGTTCCAATTGTCTTGCAAGTTGCGTAGAATGTCAATGACCGATCCACCTTTCCATAATCAATAAGTGGCTTCAGTCGAATGTGCTATTTCGAAAGAGTCCTCAACTTATCCGTGTATGCAAGATAAAGGTGATTTTTCAAATTTCATTTTTTTTTTGTTGGTACACATGCTCCCAACATATGTTGACAATATCCGCCATTTTGCATATCTATTTCGTTTTTGATAGACATAAAAGAAAGACGTGCTTTGGTGCGCTTGGTAATTTTTTGCTATCGAAAAAATGGATCAAAGAATTTGTATTCAATTTTGTGTGAGTAAAAGAAAAAGAACAAGTTTGTAGGTTACACAAGTTATTCACAGAATGCCAAAAAGATGTTAACGACGTTGCGCGTCCTTGCAACACCGTAGTCATAACCCAAGTGCCATGTTCACCGGACGTTGCAGTTTGCGACTTTTTCCTGTTCACAGAACTGAAAAGACCCATGCAAGGACGCAGTTTTGCAAGGATTCAGGAAATAAAGACCCCTTCGCTGAAAGAGCTTATATCGGAAGTGCTTCGACGATTGGAAAAAGTCCATTACATCTGAAGGCGGTAAGTAAGTAAATATTTTTCGAAAAAAATAAAAAATCAACCTTTTATTTGAACACACCTCGTCTGTATGTATATTTAGGCAAATTTATATAGATACGAAGATGTCTTCATAATGGATAGAAGACAATTTCCTTCCTGCTTGAAATCACTGCTGTGTACAAGTTTTTGAAACTCTAAAGAAATTCTTCGATATTCGTTTGGGAAATCTAACGAAACTCCTGGTTTCATATTATCTTAAGCAAGTTTGCAATAAAAAGGAAATTTTCCTAAACAATAAATTTGATGTGAATTTTATTCAAAATGCCAAGAGGACAAAAGAACTCGTGTCCTCTTTCAAGCCTGGACTAAAAGTGACAACTGGGTCGAAATAGAAAAAAACAACCATCCAACTCGTCACGACATGCTACGTCTTCAAATGTTATTAGCATTGTTTGGATTGCCGCATAGCCGAGTAGATAAGAATCGCCACTACCAAGTATGCAGATTCAAGTCTAAGTGTGCTAGACCATACTCGCCATACCCACTAGACTCCAGCCATTCCATATCTCTATCTCTTACCCAACTGCTTTCTGACCATCATCCTATTGCACGTATACCGGGCATCCGCTGTGTAATTGGTCACATTAACAAAACACAATTGTTACGCATTATTTATTAACAATCATATATTTCCGTGCAAATGTCTCAAGCGTAAGTTACAAAATTTATAGCTAAGTATAACACTAAGCTTGACCTTCTTTCATAGCAAAGAATCTAAGGCGCCATCTATTCATCGCCAGCAAATATTTTCTTTGCTCTATGTTTCCAATGTAGCAAGTTCCAAAACTAAATCAATAATGTGGAGATTTTTTTGATAATTCTCGTATATAGCATAGATCGATCAATAGCACGAGAGTTTCGAAAGATATATAAGTAAAAAAATATATTTATCATCATCAGCTCAATGTCAAAAAGTTGCCAAATATTTGTACATGTGCAGTACATGAAATAAAATTGGCCCAAATCCCCTTGCTGAACATACATGTACATATATATACATATATACATATATATATATATATAATTGTGTGTGTGTTTATGTGTATGTATGTAAGTAAGTTTACCTACCAAAAGAACGTCTCAATTGCATTCATACATTCACGTTTATTCATTCATTCATTTGCTTGCTTTAATTTCCACCGAGAACTTGCCGTACATTAAATTGCATTCACACATAAGTAGAGACCATTAAAATCAGCAAAATTGAAGAAAGAGAGACAAGGATATGAAAGAGAAATTCTCCCTACTTTCGAATCTTTTTAACAAGATGCACTACACGGACAAGCTTGAATAGCACAGCAAGGTTTTCAACGCAGCTTCAACAGCATGTCTCTGCGGGCAATTGAATCTTTTACATCCTTTGAAAACAAGGTTGGCTGATGTTTGAATAGAGTGCCTTTCAATTTTTAGTTGCAGATCAAAATGTTTACCTCATGACAGAAATAATAGTTAAAGTTATTTAACATACGTTAGGATATTTTTAATGAATATACATATGTATATATATATATCATATGTATATATACATATATATATGCATCTATGAAGCAACTTAATGAATAAGAATGAATATATTATACTTTAATTCAAGGCAAATATGAGTAACATAGACGGCGCAGTAGTTATGCGTACGAATTTGTGTTCAAAAAATCTCTAAATCTTTTCAAGAGAAATAGTTTTTTTTTTTTTTTTTTTTTTTTTTTTCCTATAAATTAAAGTGAGAGAGTAAAAGTTTATTTTTATTCAAAACATCCTCCACCGTTTAGTATAAATATTCCTCGTCTTACAAACAATTTATAAACACTATGCCGATTGAATATATTTTCCTTGTGAAACGAATAAGCTTCCATTAATAGCTATATTCTAAGTATCATCACCGGGACGTTACAAGGTACAAGGCTTGCTTTTGGTAGGAGGTTACAAACCTGCTTTATAGCAAAATTTACAAAGGAGTTTTTTATCCTAACTATTCCTTCATGATAGTAAAATTGATACACAACCAATAAAATTGTAATGAGGAAAGACATTTCTCTCCCAAAATTTTCGTTTCAATAATTCGTTTAATTTGTCGTCCTGACTGCTTGAGTCAGTGGTGTTTTGTAAGCGTCAAAGTTGAAGTTAATGCGCTATAAAATTTTGCAGAGGTAAGCAGTTCTTTTGAACCGCAGATCAGCACTGACCTCCGATCATGTGCTCTGTAATCACTACATTTTTTTCTTTCCCTGTATGGGATCTAATAATAGTTTTAGGTTTGATGGCAGTCCTTTTAAGATATATTTAGATTGCGAGAAAAGTGATAGGCCTGCAACAAGTTGGCACACCTTATATAAATTAATAGATTTTGTGCAGTAAAAATGCGAGCTTCTTACTAAAAATCAATTGCGATCAGTTACGTCTTTGTTACGGAATATTTTTATTACTGTGAGTGTTGGTTGCGTCACCATTTTGACGACACCAGTCCAGTTTTTCTGTATGCTTTAACGGCATCATGGGATATCTTGGAATAACATAAGTTTACCATAAATTAAATGTTACGGATTTTTGATAGAGAATCGTACACAAGATCTTCTACTGATCGACTGACAATGAATTTTAGTAAGAAATTTGTTGTTGAACAATGTACCCGATGATTAACTGCAACATCAATAGAAAGCAGAAAGAAGATAATCTTAAAGACGATTAATCCTTTGCTCACCTATGACAACTGTATGTCCCCCATTATAATTCTAATGCCAACGCCTATGTTGGCATAGGTTCCACGTTATTGTCTTTGACATTATTACATAAACAATTAGTGGTAAATAAAAAATATAAATAAAGAAAATGGAGCTTAAAAAAAGTTAAACGAAACTATTTGTGAAGGGATTTTATATGATAACGTGCTCGACACGTTTTCATTCATTCGCAATGATTACATTATCATAATAAAGACACATGCAGTTTGAAGGCATGAAAATTTTCACCTTTCAACCAAATAGATAGATAGATGTTCATAGCATTTGTTAACCATTTATTGTAATACAAATTGTATTGTAAATTGTTGGCAAATAAGCAAAAAAAAAAAAAAAAAAGACAAGAGAATAAAAAACAACGTGAAAAAGCATGATTACCAAAAGTCTACACGCAAACAGAATAGGACACCTAACGGTAACCAATGGGTTAAATATTTTATTTATAAAAAATAAAAATAAATGGTCTTTTTTTATATACATTTTATCTACTAGGTCATGGTTACCTCTATAATATAAATGTTTTCGCTCCCACTGTAGCCATATACCGTACCGCATAATTTATTTTAAAAAAAATTTGGTTTTCATGTAGTGGTTGGCAGTCAGGCTAACGTGCATATTAACTAAAGTCGTGTATAAAGTGCGAGAAAACTTCAAAATATTTCACTCCTACATGAGTATACAGATACACGTATGTGCATAAGTACGATGCTGAAATCCAACAAAATTTATTACTAAAGTTATCATCGCAAAGTATATTAATTTCTTTATCCTTTTTGCCATACAATTGCTTGTAAATCGATTAGTTTCTTTAAAAATTGAATAAGAATCGGCAGAATGTCTGCAGAAAAATCCGAAAGAGTAAGAGAATGAATTCTAATAAAACGTAGTTCTATACTACACTAAAGCCAAAACTCTAAAAATGAACAAAAGCGCTCGAGTGATAAATATTTCGTTGCTTAAAAATAAGTTTGAAATCTTCTCTATATTTGGGCAACCACTTAAAAAATGTCCTATCAGTGTCGCGGTAGTAATTGAGAAGAAGTAAGCCAGAGAGACGAAAAAAAAAGTAGTGTTGTTTGTTCCTTACGTAGATTGCACTTTAAGCGTATTCGCATTGGTTGTAGCCGCAGCCTGAGAGAGACGTTTATCGATCAACCATTCATCATAGCTACGTCTTTATCCTTTTTGGTTTGAATGGCATGGGTAGCCGAATAGACAAAGGATCGCGACTAACAACTCAATGATCACGAGTTCAAATTTCAAGTGCGGTGGAATTTCCAATACAGGCGAGCTAGCATATGATCTAAGTTATCCTTCATTCTTTAAAACCATACGTTTTAAATTCATTTGCAAAATATATCGACAATGAATGAGTAAATAAATTCAGTGATATACGAATCTTTTGAAACGAACTAATCTGCAGAACAATGCGATCACCTATCGCTTTATTGTACATCAATATCATCACAATCTCTTATTAAAATCGTTAAGATTCTTCTTCTAAGGTATGAAGAGATTAAATCCTCTTTATCTACATATACGAATCGCGGAACATTTATTGGTAGAAAGTGCCTATCTTCTCATAGATCTATGGTTGAAGTAAGTCCGATTGCATGCTATCTGTCGACCTATTTGCTTATCTATCTGTCTATCTCTGGCAAAAAAAAACTTATCATAAAAAGATGAAATTCTGCATGTGTACTTTTTTAGTTGAGCTAAACAGAATTCCAGTTTGAAACAGTTCTAAAAGAAACAATAAACTCGAAATTATATTAAAATGTATATGTAAAGTTTATAACAAGTCTTCAATAGTGTTATCCACATGGCAAATATTTAATTGAAATGGCGGGTATATAAGATTCGTTCGAAGATAATAATTGTTTGGATATTTACACCATTTAATATCGATCTCGTGCCGTATGCATTGTGTTGACTGACTGCCGCACATGACGCACAACGTTCGTGTCAACAAAATGTTAAATGTTATTAAAAACTTCGAATGTAATGAAAATAAATTCATTTTTCAAGCATTTTCCCCAGGAAATGCAAATTAATTAGTCATCCATAGTGTTCTTGCTACTGCTGTGTGATATAAAAACATAAATCTTTTTGTTTATTGAGGGATGAAAGGAAATCATTTAAATGGAATCTTTTTCGGCCAATTAAGATTAAAGGAAAGATTATAATTAAGTTAATTACCGTCCCTTTAATTTGATTTATAAAAATTGTTTTATGTGTGCATAGCATTGTCAAAGTTGTATTGGTTGAGAGAGGCTGACTCTCTTTATCGCATACAACATATAAAAAACTAACTGAAACAATAAAACAAGATTAGGTGCTTTAAGGTTTTAAGATGATATACTTTCGCGCAATGAACCAAAACGAAGTGATGTAATAGACTTGGTGTAGAGGCATGACTTGCAATATTAATGAAATACCTGTGGAAGGCATGTGGATATTTGACAGAGCGATCACGATAGAGTGCTCTCAAGAAAACTCCAATGACCCAGAATGCAAGTACAGTACACATGTTTCTTCGTTTCTAATAACCAGAACTACGCAACACGGACTTCATAATGTGTACAGAGTTTTCATTAACGCAAAGTTCTGAAACGACTTAATGTGAATCGCTTGTCTCCCTCCCATCATCTGTAATCGTAAAAATTGAGAAAGAAATGTAAAATTTGAAATATTTACTCTTAAGTAGTGGACAGGACAGAAGACGTACTTTAAATTCGCATTGGAAGTTAGTGTGAAAGTAGGTACAAAAATTTACTAGGATCAGTCGAAATTTCTGTGAAGGGATAGGCTCGCAATATTTTTCAGTCTCCCGGTTGCAGGACGAAGTAGAAAGTGTCTCCGGGTGCTCCTTACACACGTGGGGCGCGAAAAAAAGGAAAAGACTAGTAAAACTTCGTAGGCTGCATACAACCATACGGCTTTAAGATAGGAACTGCGGGAGGTAAAACCAATCTATGTTAAGCACATAGACATGTAACTATCTCACTGAGAAGGGCCCCTCCTGTTTAGAAAGATGCGAGCATAGAGGGAATGTAAGAAACCACTACGATCTAATAACTGATACAAGTATATCATGGAACTAACCAAATGGCCAGCGTAAAAGTGGTCTAAATCGCAAAGTTGACCCGTTCACACACAATTACTTTAAAACGCTCACGTCAGTGATTGTCATTTGACTTAAGTTAAATTGTTTTGTCTTTAGAAATTTACCCTATGTGCAATTAATAATCACTTACTAAATATGCAAATCTCCGATTATTATCCAGGGTTGTATTTTAGGAAATTATGTCTAAAATGTACAGACAAGTCACTATACTAGACAAGTCGGAAACTATTTAATTCATTATACCCTTTCAATTGGTGTATGTCAAGAAGCCTCACCACGTGCAGGCTCTCATTTTTTTCCTAGTCCATAGTCCTATAGCAACCAAGTTACGTGCAGGGTGCTAAAGTACAATTTTTCACCAATTTTTGTCATCAACTAATAAAAATTCATTTCATCTGCCAACTTTTGTAAAATAGGTTTTAATATGGAGGAGGATCGCCGGAAAAATAGTCGGATTGAATCCACTTTCGATAGCATCTTTTGATAGCAAATCTGTGATTTGCAGATTTTACTACATGGACACAGATCGGGCATACCCGTGGATAGACATGCATAATTCAAATTAGAAAAATATTGTGATTTAATTGGCATAATAATTGGAGGGTTTAGATCAAGTCCTTCTGATTGTTGCATTCATCCGTAAAATCTGAAAACAATCTTACTACAGCCAGTGCAATGCTTAAAATTTTAATATTTTTAATATTTTAGAAAATTTAGATAAAACGGGATCATATTCGGTATCCTTTATTGAAAAAAAAGCATTCTATTAACTTTGGGCCAAGTAAATAAATCTACTTTCAGGATCTATATATTTATACGATAGGCTTTATCAAGAAATTCAATTTGTGTATCACTTAATTATGAGAGTAGGTTGAAATTAAATGATTGCTTGGTAAAAAAATAAATTGTATCAAATTAGGACCATATAGATCCATTTTCAGAACCCTACTGATAAGAGTACTTTTACGAAGCGTAAATCTTTATATGGCAAAAAAGTCTAACGTCCATGATAAAAATGCAAAATGTATCTAATTGAGAGGATGCAGATTTAATTTTTGAACATCGCCGCATATAGGGGTTTCATTGAAATTAAATCTTTTTATGTCAATAATAAGTAATTTTTACATTTTGATAATGAAATAAGTTCAAGATTAATAAGATCTTTGTCAAGAAAATCAATTTTCATAAATTTGGAACACGTCAGTTCATGTTTCAAATGCTCTTCCATATAAGGCCCCTCATGGCAAATATGTCTGCGCATGATACTTTATCAGGAAAATACTTGAACAATTGTTTTATACAGTGCGATCCAGAGTAGTTAAAGAGTGCCCTGCCCGATTATAACGTTTTCATTTGTACATCGTACACCACCTGTGGCGCAAAGATATATTAAATACGTGCGATTGTTTGTAACACGAAAAAAGAATCGAGATAAACGCAATTTTTATTATACTGGTCGAATCAAACGCATATTCTGAATGGATCCAAGCTTGCCTGTCCGTCTGCCCATACTATTTGCCGATGTTCTCAATCTACAGATCGCAATTTTTGAGATATTTGGGCAAAATTTGGTACATTGACATGTTTTGACCCAAGATGAACGCTACTGATAATGGTTCGAACCTGATCACTTTCTCAAGCATTATCCATATAACGACTTTTCCAAATATAGCTTTTGGAATGATATACGGTATTTAATGCGGGCAAATGGCCCACTGTAGTGTTTTTACTCGTTCTTTATTTGTATTATCTTTGCTCATCATTATTAGTTAGTATACCTCAGTATGCAAAACTCGTGCAAAATTATTATAAACGTGCGTTTTAATACATTTATGATATCTCTTAATCAGTGAAACTATCATTCACTTGGTTCCGGATCACAAATTCAACATTGACCTTATCTTTCTCTGTTTAAATATATACAAAGCAGTCTCAGAAAGTTTGCTTTGCATCTGATGAAAAATTTATCGCTTATTTACCAGCTTTTATAACCGCAAGTTTAACATTGCAGTATATTTATATATTTATATATGTAAATAAGGGCTGGAAATTTTTATCAGCCTTTCAGCTCCGGATCATTAAGTAAATAAATAAAAATATCACTACTATGGTGCCGGATCACTATTGTTGGTAACGCTGTAAATTTCACACGGTCAACTAAAAAACAGTTAAGAAAATTATATGTGGTTATGACCGAATCTTTCATATCGGGCCCCTTTACCTTAAAGAAATTCAAATCAGTAAAAAAATTATATGTAGTTATAGTTTTTTTCTTACAAAAATATATTAAAAGAAGGACGAAAGAAATCAGATTTCTATACCTTATAATACTGAGTGGGTGGGGCTGTTTTTTCCAGGTTTTTTTTTTTTCTTTTCATATATTTACCACTAGATCACCCATAGAATATGATAGCAAACCTTTATCAATGTATTTGCTATAGTTTATGACTAACGATCAACAAAATAATCAAATCTTTTATACCCTACATCACTTATGGCATAGAGTATATTTAGTTTGCGCGGTCGTATGTAACATGCAAACGGGATTAAGATAGACTTACCTTTTATTACATCATTTTCTGAATACATCTAGGCCTGTCTATCCGTCTGATGTCTGTCCACCTAAATTTGTGTTCAAGTTACGGGTCGCAATTTTTGGGATATTTTGATGAAATTTGGTACACGGACGTGCTCTGACCCAAGGTCGAATGCTATTCAAAATGTTTTAAGTCGGTTCACTCTTTCAACCCTTTTTGAACGCTCTCATATTACCTTTCCTACGAAAACTGAATCTTTGTATAGTAACAAGATACAATTGTTAAATAGTTTATGGTGAAAATTACTTCATGCTACTAAAGTAAATTGACAAAAGCAATCAACCGAATTGGACAATGCAGGAGCACTTTTAATATTTTTACTAAATTCGAACCGCAATATTTCATAGTGATCATGGTGCATCTACCATGAAAGTACAATGCGTATGAAGGCATGCAAGATGGCTATAATGACTTCTCCTTATCGTGAAATGCAGTAAATGAATATCTCGCTTCACTTCCTGATAAAAGAAAATAACAAAAGTGAAAGAAAAAGTGAACAGGGACACTGCTTAATTCCCATTGCTAACCTATAATAAACTATTTAGTGAAATTTCATGTATTCATAATTTTTATAAAAAAGATTTATTTTTTCTAAAACTGTACAAATTATTATTAAATCTATGCGCCACCTTTGAACATATTTATATAAAATACATAATTAAGTGTAAAAGCAATACTAACAATAAATTAAAAACTTAAGTACACTTATAAAACCGAAATGAAACTAACATTCATTTGAATTCGATTCTTTACCGGTTTTATCCTTAATACTCTTTGGTAAGAATAATATTAGAAAGGCGCACGATATCATTGCGAAGCAGGATATATAGAACGTTAATTCACAGTAACTGGACAAAAGAGCGCCAACAAAATTCGTACCCACAACACTGCCAACGCGACCCATCATCAATGATATGCACATCGCCATCGCCCTAAAACGCAAAGCAATAACGATAAATATTTTTTTTTAATAAATAAAGAAAAATTAAAATGAATTTATTTAATAGTTACCTTAATTGAGTAGGGTATAGTTCGACCGTGGCAGCTCCTAAAACATTTATAGCTACGCCTACAAGAAATAGTAAAACGTAAAAGATAGCCGCTACTGGAGTGTAAGGCAGCCAAACAGCAACCAAACCACAAGAGGTAAAGAAAACAATAATTATAACTGAAAATAATCAAATTAAAATTCTTATTAAAAATTAATAAAAAATTAAAGGTTTTGACACTCTACACCACTTGTGCACAAGGTACAAGGGTATGGTAAGTTTGTGCGAATGTATGCAACACCCAAAAGGACTTGAGGTAGACCCACCCTTCGTTCTACCAATCGATTCAGAGTCACTTCCTGAATCGATCTAAGCAGGTGTGTCCGTCGCCTTTCTGGGCCAAGAACGAATGCTTTTGAAAATGCTTCAGATCGGATCGCTTCCCCTATAACATATTATTTTGAAAAATCATTACATGAATAGGCGATGAGTAAACATCGAACGAAGTAGTGTAGAGTGGGCTGTGCTTTCATTTGTTTGATATTTTAATTTAAAGTCCTTACATAATATCGTTATCTTTCCGATGCGATTTATAATTAAACCTAAAAAGGCGAACGATGATGCATATAAAATTTCCATTAAAAGTGAATACATGAATGTCGTATCCTCCAGTTTGTTAGTGCATTCCATTGACTAAAATTGATGTAAAAGACTGCAATTCTTGAGATAATGAAGTAAAACTCTCTAATACTTACGCCATCGTTATGATAGAGAAATTCATCTTTGTCATAAACAATTTGACATAATAGTTTATTTTCACCGGGATGAGTATTCATAAATTCACTCATAGAATTTATTATATGAGGGAACCACATGTACAGACCGTTAACAATGAGATAAATCCAAAACTGCGTTGTGCACACAATCAGAGTGGAACGCAAATACTTTTTATGAAATAACGGAATTGTTTGATTCCACATCGTATTCAGAAAAGTTTTCAATAAACTGTCACTTTTCATTGCTATTTTGATTTCGGCACAATCATCTTCTGGCAATAAGTGAGGTAACTGAAAATAATTAGAAATTTCATTAAAAATGGCATACGATAAAATATTTTTATTTCAAATGTCGAGATCTAGAATATAACTTTTGCACACATTAACCCAACTTCATTGATGATATGAGTATGCGTTCGAAACCTTAATTAAAAAGTAATATGACGATAAAGTTTGTACATCTCTCATTCATGTCATGGTTTCATTCAAAAGGCTTGACTAAAATGTCTCTTTTTGAGGCTAAAGCAATACCGAAATAGTCCCACCGTATCTAAGTGCCTTTGGAGAATTCTTATATTCATCTCATCTTATTCGAATGTCAAATGAAAAACGAAAGTAAATTTTCTATTTTGCTCATACTCTGAGTGAAGACTTAAATTGATGTCTCGATAACCTTCGAATATTTTCTTTCATCTCATCTTGCCTTGACGTAAGTTTACGAATTGATAAGTTTAAGTTAATATGCAAAATGAAAAGCGAATGATGAATTAAGAAAAAGTTTTTCAATCAGTGTTCCACGATGAAGTTCGAATGTTGCATTGGACAATATATTGCTACTTGGGAAATAAAAAATCTATTTTTTGTAATAAATTTGATTCACACATTCGACTAAGAAACGATTCGAATTTTGGAATGAGAATTACATGCAGATATATGTTGAATGGCAAAAATAATTTAATAAGAAATTCAAATTAATTCAGTTACCTTCAATTCATCTTTACCACAATTTATGCGATATATCTTCTGTAGTACTTGCTTAGCTTCTTCTTCTCTTTTAGCAGATAGTAAATATTTTGGACTTTCAGGCAAATAATATAAAGAAAGTCCGCAAAATAGACCAGTTATACCGCAAACGATGATAAATAAACGCCAAGGCTTGTAAATAATACCCAAGAACGGTAATGGGAAGGACCAGTCTTGATTTATGACTATGAATGCCAAGAAAGGCATACACATGGCACCTAAGGCAAATATAAATGCTGAGCCCATCATTGCCCGGGAACGTGTACGATCCATATGAAATTCACCTAAATAAGCATAAATTGTCGCCGAACCACCGGATATGCTAAATTAATAATAACAACATATATGCGATTAAAACAATCAACTTGCAGATGCGCGAAATGGAAGGAAACTTACAAGAATCCGTTGAGTAGCCGTAAAATTAGAATTAACCAAAAATTTGTAGCAAAACTAGAAAATAAAGTGACAACAAATGAAGCCAAAATTGTTGGCCGTATAACGCGGCGACGACCTTTTGTATCGGCTAGAAAACCCCATAGATGTGAACTTAAAATCATGCCCACATAACCGATAGCACTTAGTAAACCTTTTCGGAAATTCGTTAACCCAAGATCACACTGAGCGACCGGCATAATGAAAGCTACGCCAGATGTTTCCAATAGAACATTAGATAATACCAAACCCGATAATATGATGATATAATAATTAAATCTACCAAACTCTAAAAATTTGAATAAATTCTATTGATCAACTTTTTTCACTTGATTTTTTTTTTTTGCATTCATGCGCCTACTTGTTCTTTCCAAAGCCTCTGAATAAGGAATCGATTCATCGGGACGTTTCTTTTTATCATTATCCACGACACCACTTTCTTGTACACTCACTTCTTGCACACTCACTGGCAGTACTACAAAAAAAAAAAAAAAAAAAAAAAAAAAAAAAAAAAAAAAAAAAAAAAAAAAAAAAAAAAAAAAAAAAAAAAAAAAAAAAAAAAAATTTTTTATAAATCACAAAAATCCAAAAAAAATATATTATTAGAAATCATTGATTACGATTGACTTAATTACCCATTTTGAATTTTGTTTTAAGACTTCAACTTCTCAACTTTTGCCTTTGAATATTAAAACGTACAGATTTTCGAAAAGATTTCGTTCGTTCATTAACAAAACTTCAACGATACCAATTCTCCTGATGTTGATCTCAGTCAAATCGCCGTCCGTTTTTGTTAATGAATTATTTCAGGGCAAAAGTGCTGCTATTTAAATAATTCACGTCATATCATTAACTGAGAACTTTCACGGGTTTTAAGTTCTTATCTGAACGATAAGACTAAGAAAGCATGGTAAATTTTACCGACTTGTTTATTGTTCATCTCATTACCGATTTGTTTGCGTAAAAAAAAAAAGAAAAATAAAAGCAAAAAAAAATGCGCTTGAATTTATTTTTATAACTTTTTGCAAAACACAGTGAGCTAAGTGCGAGACACATGAAAATAATTTTATTGCAACAAATGTCTTTGCGCTAAACAATTTTCTTAAACTAGTCGACATAGCCGCAAATTAAATTTTATAAACATCATGTAATGTTTACATGATAATCGCATCTAGACAAAATCTAAATAAGACAAACCTATGAAACATCCTGCAGAGCATTTCCAGGATCAAAATTTCATTTCGCATTCTAAAGTGAATATTATTATATTATGTTGTTATTATATATTGAATCAGTTCTTTCACTCTGAGCTTAAAGAAGAAAATACATTTTAAAAAGAAATATCTCAAAATAATAATCTTCCTCTTACCATTAAATGGATTTGTATAAGCGCAAGCAAAAATTACTTGTTTTCATTCTACCACTTCATACAACCCAGCGGTATTAGATCACATGATCTAGGGAGAAAGAGGAACAAAGAAGGGAAACAGAGAGTACATGGCCAGGGCACCTCTCATACAGTAATTGAATTGTTTCACCGGACATATGCCATGGCGCCTATTGTTCAACAATCAAAACGTGTTGCTCTCTCGCTCTCTCTCGTGTAATGCTCCATACTTAGTAAACTGTCCTAAACTGTCAGCTGTCAAACTGTAGACTTTGAGACAATCTATATACTTTTGAAAATAATCAAATTCTGATGGATCGCTGCTTCAAGCAATTGCATTCCAATTTTCTCTGATAAGTCCATCGAAAGAAATATTCATAAACAGTTCCACTACATTAATTTAACATCATGTCATGATAATTTATTGAATTGGCTTAGTCACAAGTTCTACTAGTTATGTGAAAATGTTTACATCGATTGCATCATTTCTCCTAACAAGATATTTGCTTTCGCAAATAGATTCAGATATTTGTGTTGCATTCCAATAAAAGTCAAACAATCACGCTTGAAACGCTTGAAAGACATTCTGTCAAATTGAAAACCAAAAACCTTTTCGATGTACGGCACTTATATAATATAGATTGAATAATAAGTATGCGCTCAGCATGCCCAAACATGCCATCGTATCTTATTTACAAGGGCTTCTCAAATAAATGCCAACGAAAGCTGAGCAAAGTGTCAACGAACAAAAAGTGATTAATGATGCGGGCTGGCGGAAAATTTACATAGACATTCTGCTAACTGTTGGCTTGGGGACTTGGATCTACTATGACTCATGATAGATCCGGGAATTGCGACTTTCTGATCAGCTGGGAACGGAAATCGATCGCACCGAAATCATATTTAGAAAGATTGTGGCCGCTATGCTCTAAACTTCAAACAAAAAAAATAAAGGAAAGCAATCCCTATTTTTTATATTGAAAACAAAACATCGGGAAAATCAAATCGTTTGACTCTTGCGTATAGGATTTGTCATTAAACATAGCTTCATGAACGGAAACAAAGAAATCTCGAATTCCCAAACGCTGTGCTTCGCCATCAAAGTGAAGCTTTTCAAAACTATAAGCGACTATGAACGGTAAACAACGTTAGCTTCCTAGCTAAAATTTCCATATTTTGCGAGAATATTTTGCATTCGTTCTAGAATTAATTATACATACATTTAATAATTAATATTGAAACACTTAGTCGCTAATAGTTGTTTATTATTATCTTTTGATTTCAAAGAAATTAAAAAGAGAAACACGAATATAATTATTATCATTATTACCCTTGCCTGTTAAGCATTTTAAGTTGCATTATTTCCAGTCGTTAAAACATTATTAGCGCCAGAAGCGCAGCTTCAATATTATAATTCGATACTGAAATTAGTCGAGAGTAAAACAAATTTAACGGCTTTATGCTCCTTTCCAACCAACTCGGGGAGGGTTAAAAATAAGCATTCAACACAAAAACTTTCTTTTTTCAAGCGCCCGCGAAAAACAAGAAAGCTTTAAAGTGAATAACTAACTAATAAAAGACAACTCGAAAGGGGGTTTTTCGATCAATCAGATCATTGTCAATTGGAAAAGATGACATTTCCGTTTCCGATATAATGCTATGTCCTACTGAAGTATTGAACAGGGAGCCTTGCACATAATAGGAACTGCACCTGGGACGGAAGTTGACTACATAAGACTCAATAAAGTGATTTTCTGTCTCAAGTCTGCTTGAAAGCGTGTCGTTATATCTGTCAGAGAAATATTTAAATTGCTTTGGCCGGATGCCTTACGTATATTTTAGCCATATTTTTTAAACGCGTATCTTCGTCTACGTAAGATAGTTTTCTCGTAGACATTAAAAAATGATTCAAACCCTAGATTGCTTTAAAAGATGACATGCTTTTCCACCGGAGAACGTGTCAATTGTAGGTAGAAACCCCATTTTTAAATAATACAAATTTTTGTACTGTGTTTTGCTATTTGCGAAAGAAATCGCTCTATACGCTAATGCCTTTAACCTCAACAATGTAAACACACATACTTAGGACAATACTCTACAATACATATACGTATTGCCAATCAAAGTTTTCAATCAAAGCTGTAAAGGGTGAAAGTAAAAAAGCATTTATTTTTAAAGAAGAAAAGAAAACTGCAGAGTTCGTATGTACTTAAAAACGAACAGCAGTAGGCATTGAATAGCACATCTTTATGCAGTCCATTCCATTCCATCTTGTCACGGAGGCCAATTTCGTATTGCTTGAGAGAGAGAGAGAGAGAGAGAGAGAGAGAGAGAGAGAGAGAGAGAGAGAGTTTCAAAACCAAGTGAAAATCTCTAAGGAAAATTATTATACTCTCAAAATCAAAAAAAAAAATGAAAGAATATACTATCAGTTCGTTGTTTACTGGCTGGACCTATTAATTAAGTCTAAACCTAGTGAAGATTGAGTCTTAAGAGAAGTGTTTATAACTTTATTGGTCATATGGGGGCAAATAAATTCTGCTAATCACGCTCACCAGACATTTATACTTGCATACATTTATGTATCTATATCAATGTATCTATATCAAGAATTTATGTATATGCAGAATAGGTAGTACATATGTGAAAACTATATAATAAATATATATATTTACATATACATATTTAATGAGATCTCAAATGCGCACAATTGTACGTTAGAAATATTTGAAAAACTTGGCTTACTCTAAATGGTTCGTTCAAATGTCATTCTATTTATTGTATAATTATATATAATCTATATCGATCGGAAATTTAAATAGGTTATTAGGACTACTCGTGAAGTTATTGGCTTCTGCTGACGTCTCTCCTCGTCAAAAATATAATATATGCTTACATATAGAACTTTTACATCTTCAGAACTAGGAGCTTATTAAATAACCAAAAGAAAAAAAGAAAGAGCAGACGGACAGATGGACGAGCGAACCGAGATCGATTCGAAAAGTGGTGCAGACAACGGCCGGACAGACCGACGGTAAAAGTTTAGATCGATTCAAAAAGTGACTGATAGGCTGACAGACAAGCTTCGTTCGTTATAATAATAGGTTGGTCTGTCTCAAGTCCTTCCGGATTTTATACATATTCGAATAATCTTGATATACCATGTATACCACAAGTGTTATAATGTATTAGAAAAACAACGTTTCAATCTAGAGATACATATCTACATTTAAATTACAATTTTTTAATCACAATAGATTATTGGATTTTATCTAGTTTCAGCCAAATATTTCTTAAAAGTCCAAAACTTCATCATTTGTACAAATTCCGTCTTAATATAACTTGCTATGGGTTATTTAAACGTTTTCCACTTGTAAGTAAATTCCCCAGAGATATAATTCATAGCTAAGATATAATGCGAGTTTGCATTGTCAGGTATTATAACTCAGTACATATAATCGACACATTTCTGTTGACTGTCGTAAAACGTGTTGTTGAAAGCGATATAGTGTGAGAATATTATAATTAAATGCTATAATATATGTAAAATGGGTAGAATCAGAGAAACGGGTATTATTATTATACTTTCATTTATCATATATAGTAACAATAAAATACAGGGTAATAATTATTATGTGCATTAACTATAATATATCTGTTAAAGACCTAAGGAAAAATATTTAATTAAACGTTTGCCCGCCAAAGTTTGTTCCAAGTGAAAAATTATAATCAATTTTCTGAGAATAAATACAATTTACTTGGAAACATTTATAGCGTTAATTGCAAGTTTGTTCCAGATCTTAATTAATGAACTTTGCAACCACTTATACTCTACACCACACCTCGTGGTACAGGATATATTAAATTTGAAAGGACATCTATCGGCTTAAGATCGACGCACGTTTTATTATACCGAGCTTGTCTGTATTTCCGTTTGTTCGTCTGTGTATTTTTGTGTCCAACCTGTAGGTCACAATTTCGCAAGAGATTTTGATAAAATTTCGTAAATTGACACGCTTTGAGCCAAAAAAGAACGCTACTGAAAATGATTCGTATCGGTCCACTTTTTCGACCAGTCCCCATCTAAAGTTCTTTTTTGAAAAATCGTTGTATGGAAAAAAATTGCAATTTTCAAAATTGCTCGACAAAAGTGTGTGAAAAGTTTGGTTCGGGTGGGGTAATTTTTTGAATCCTCTCTCATATAACCGTTCCTACGGATATTCAATTTCTATGTGGTATGTCAAAGTTTCATGATGAAAATTGATTCACAATAGTAAATTGACAAAGAGGTCAACCTTAGAGAATTTAGACCACCCAGGTCTATTTTTTGGGCCCCACTTCATACTAGATTTCTCGTGAATAGTAAGCCCTTCAGAAAAACGATTAAATTTTTAATATTTTATGATGAAAATCACAAAAAAAATGAAGGATAGGGAATATGGATTGGATAGATTTATTTTACATACCCTAACACATGTAGGGGTTATTGTGAAAAGCGAGACCTTATATGGAGACAAAGTTAAATTTCTAGTTTTTTATGGCGGAAATTGGAAAATCATAAAATTTTTAGGAAGTATATATTAAGTTTGTGAATCGGGATCACGCCATGTAAAGATTTGCACATCCTCCAATATGCGAGCTTTCATGAAAACTATGCCTTTGCATGAACATATTATGTAATGACTGTACTAGGCGAAGTGGTGCAGAGTCTTCCCCCACAGTAATTTTTTTATTTATTTCTTAAATAACTTATTGTGCAAGAAGTTTACGCGAATTGATGTAACTTCCGTTAATAATTTTTATGAAATGATTTATGTTGTGAAAGATTAAAGTCTGTCCATCTGACATGAAACAATTTTTGATCTTACCCCAAAATAAGCGTCCTTACACAGGTTGTATGTAATATAGCTTAGCAAGGTCGACCACTAAATACGCCAGCCGCCACTTCATTTAATACAATTCTTCATTTATTTTCATAGTAAAATAGCAAAAACTTCACCTTATTTCCGTGTGAAAGCATACCTTTCATGGAAACCCATATATGGTAAGTAGACCAAAACGCAAACTGATGTCACCCAAATTTAACAAAATTAATTTTATTCTCAAAGATGTCCTTAAGCTATTTTCATCATAAAATATTCGCGATTGCACTTCGTTTACTTGTTATGGGAGCTCTTGTACGGGATGAAATATAAGAAATTAGTTAATTTTTATATCAAATTCCTTATGAAACAATTTTCATCATAAAACATTGGGAATCGAAGCGTTTTGTCTTATGAAGAGGGATATAATATGTAATATGGTAACGAATGTTACGATGGTTAACATATAACGTGTAACGGATAACCAATAACTGATGGTTAACAAGCGGTAATGGATGGCAGAGAGCGGATAGCGAATAATCATTTTTCTCTGCTCGCTATTGGCTAATTGATAACGTTTAAGAATAATATACCGAATATATTAAAAATGGATCCGAATGTCTGCGGATATATTTATTTTAATAAAATTTTGTAAATGAATGAATGACTCCAACTCTACTTTCCGAATCATTTAGATATAGTGAATTTTGAATAACATTTCGACAAAGTAGGTTTTCTTCGAACTTTTGTTCAATTCAGTTCTATGGCGAAACGCTTACGCGTTAAAACTTCTTTAAGGGATGGTGATTTTTTTGAGCAAATGACGCTGGCCCTCGTAAATAGTAAATCATATATATATAAATAATGACTGAGTTCGTCATTTCGAAAATAAACGGACACTATTTGCTTTCAAAGCATGTAATGGCTTTTCCGGCAAGAGCTAAGCACAACATTTTTGTGCATATATTATAAACAAATTAGAGGGCAATAATAATCTCCAGCTGAATGAATGTGAAATCTTTTATAACTACGTAAAAAACATCACAAACGTGTCTAAATTATCTTTATATACTAAAATTTAATAGCGTTTATATCTTGAGGGATGTCCGAAGTTGTACTATATCGAAAAACGAATTATCTGATATCCGGATAAAAATCACATTTATAAAAAATTCGACTACTTGACCTGGAAAACCGATTAAATGAAATTCAAATAAAAATCTTATATATAAACGGAAGTTATTTTTCATTTTGATGGTGTACTTCCTAAAGGTATTACATAGATTCAATAGAATAACTTCGAACTTGCTTTTTGCTCTTAGGAATATTAGATGGGATCCGCTAGCCTCCTATTGAAAGTAGATTGACACTATTAGCCTTATCTTTGCTGGAGAAACGTAAGCGTATCCTAGACGTTTCATTCTTAGTTATGTTAATAAGCGGTGTTGTTGACTGCCTTGCCTTATTAGGAAAGCTAGAGCTTTCAATTTCATAAAAGTTATGAACTTTCCAATCCGTTTGGAATGGTCTGCAAAAACCTAAACGATATTTATAATTTTATCTCAATATCGGATTCTTTAAATATACTATCAAATCAACTCTGCTGCAATATCGTATCCTCGACAACTTTTCCAACGTGTGTCCGAACGTTGCCAGGCAAGAGAATGACTTCGCGTTTGTTAACCGCTTTTGCCGGTCTTGGTTGCAATAAGACATCATTGAATTTATTCAATTGATGTCGGTAGATATCTGCAGTAACAGTTTGATTCGCCCGTAATACACTACCTTTTGCTCATCCCACCTGCACATACAAAGTAAAACTTTTTGGCCATGAATATCCCGCTTCGGTGTCGTTTTGGACGACTCTCCTGAATTAGCCCATGAGTTTTTGCGCTTAGGATTGTCGTAGAAGGTCCACATTTCTCTCCCTGAAATGTCGCTGATCAGAAAAGATGCAAGCTCCTATTAATCTATTGTAACGTAATTCCGTTTTTATGACTTTTCCGTTATTTATTCAACTCCTTTTGAAATTAAGCTCGTATCACTGAATTGTTATTTTTAGGACGCTATAGGTTTTATTTACAAAATTAGGAAATCTTTTTACAAATTGCTTACAAGAACTTATATTCATAACGCTTTAATTCTCGTTCTGATCTTGTCCGTTTGCATGTGGCAGTTCAACTCTCTTGACTCGACTCTCACGGCTCACTTTCGACTGACTCGATTCACTCGACCAATTCGACTCTTTTACGACTAACTCCGCTGAGTTTACCTTCCGCAAACATTCTGCTTATATACCTTTTTAAAAGCATGCTACCATTACCTAAACATATTTAATCCGTGTTGATCCGTTCTGCCGCTAAATTTCTGCCAATTGTTATTAATCGTTTCGCCAGTTGCCAGCTGCACGACGCAGGTAACGCTCCATGAATGTGTATTCGATATTCCCCTCCTTTAGAATTTAATTTTTTAGAAAATCGAGTAATTTTGATGAATTTTGTGGGGAAAAACAAATGTTTGTTTATTGGCTTAACCCTTGTAACACTTTGAACCTTTTTAAATAGACAAGAAATGAAAGATATATGTTCCTTGACCCGTGCGAAACGTACCCTTACTGGGAAGTTACATCTTATTGTCTTCCCTATTGATTTCTAACTTCTCTAATGGACTAACAAATATATTGAGAAAATCTTTATCTTCATTTGAAAGTATTTTCAAACACTAACGCCTTGTTGAAGCTGCATTGAAATAAGCTTTACAGAAACTGGTTTTGTGCGTTTGTCTGTAACGGTTTCTTTTGAAAAGCCACTATATGCAAAAATATTCCATTTTCCAAATTTCACGGCAAAAATCGCCTTTTAATAGTATTTCCGCATTCTAAATTGATATTAAAAATTGGGAACGAATGGTGTAACTTTTTGAACCCTTATGCCCAACAACCTTTCCTGCGAAACCTGAGTGTTTTAATGGTAAAAAGGCTTAATTTTTAATTTATTCTTGACGAAATTTGGTCCATGATAATAATTGGACATAAAAATGTATCTTATCGAGTTTGGACGGCATAGCTCTATTTTTTGAATCCCATCCCATATACGAGTTATAATAAAAAATAATCCTTTATATTGCAAAAATGTTCAATTTTGTTTATTTAATTATGAAAAGCGGTTCGTAAGATTCATTTGATATAAAACTTAATTGCATCAAATTTGGACCAATCAAAACTATTGTTTTGACATTATCGTATACGAGGTTTGTCAAGTAATATAAGCCATCGTATGCCAAAAGGTTCTAATTATTAATATTTTATAATGCAAATATTTCCATAACAGTAATTTGATACAAAAGTCAATCCGACCAGATTTGAACCGAATGAACCGATTTACGATTTCTTATGAATAGTAAGCAAAAAGTTTAAATATTTTATGAGAAAAATTGGCCCATAGTAGTAATGGGGCATAAAAGTTACCCGGGAAGGGAATTTGTATTACATAGGCTTACTTTTTACGCCCCTCCATATATAGAGGTTATTATGAAAAGCAAATCCTTATACGGCTGTAGTTTTTCATATCGGCAACAATTGAAAAACAATACTTTGAGAAGTAAATTAAGTTTGATCACGTCAGTTGACCTTTTGAGCATTCTCCAACATGAAGGCTTTCACGGAAAGTCTACTTTTACATGTACACATCTTCGTACCTTATCACGAAAATGAATGAATGTATCAGCCGAAGTTTTATAACGTACTGTACAGATGTATGCAACATCCAGACGAACTTGAAACGGTCCCACATTTAATTATGCGGATCTAAGCCTGTCTGTCCGTCTTATTTTCTTGTGTTGAACCTACAATTTTCTAAAATATTTTGATGATATTTTGTACGTTGACGTGTTTTGGCACAAATATGAAAACTATTGCAAATGATTCGGATCCGACCACTTTTTGACCACTTTTACACATGATGACCTATTTTAAAAGACTGTGGTGTGGTGGATATAATTACTTTGTAAACTTTCCTTCCATCCCAAACAAACTGTCGATAGAAAAAAGCGTCGTTTTTAGGTTGGCGCGGTGGTGTAGCTCCTTAAGTCACAAAAACCATCTCTACGATGTTGCTCAGAATACGTTTGCATAGCGCAAGTGCAAAACCTACCAACAAGATCGAAAATATGTCAACAATAATGCAAGGTCTCGAGCATCCTCACACTTTCACCGCTAACGAAGAAGCGACAAAAATTAAAACAAAGCCATTGAAAAACAAGAATTCCAAGTGACTTTTTTTGGAATGTTCTTAACATATAAAGAGAACGTTCGCAAAATTTCTTTCGAAACGGTTGGCTTTTTCAACGAAAGTGTTTAGCGAAATATAAAACCGTTGTGATAACGTCTCAACCACCTTATTCCGCCAGAGTCATGGCACCACGTGACTTTTTCCAATTTCGTAATTCAAAACAGCAACCGAATGCTACAATGTTTGCAACAATAACTAAGGTAAAGGCGAAAAATCGGGAACTTAATTTTTTAAAATAAAACGAAAATGTTTTTTAAAAAATCATTAAATTCTTCTTATTTTTCGATCGCACTTTGCTCAATTTTACGCTAAATTAAAAGAGCCATACACATCGTATATATGTGTAGATATGTATGTGCACTTGCTAGCTAATGCCCAAACAGAATATCGTGTCTGTATTGTTTATGCTAACAAAGCACGTGTATGTTAAGAGCGAATAGTTTCCGCGATCCCCCAAGGAACCAGAAAAAAAAAGAAACGTTATTAACGATCTTGTTGATCAGTCAAAATGATTTATTTGTTTTTAGTCTGCTATTAACACAAGACACAACATCAACGCGATATACATACTGTGGACGCTTTAAAGAACTAACCGAGTCTCTTAGGCAAATGTTTACAAGCAAAAATTAATAATAATAGGATTTGATTTAGCAAGAATTCGATCAAATTTTAAAAGTGATTAAATAATTAAATTTTATTAATTTAAAATATTTATTGTGTTTTCGTAAAAAACGTGATTTTAATGAGACTTTTGCCTTTTGCTTTGACTTCGTAATAATAAATATACATAAGGCACAACACACAGTACTTTTCATATAAATGCGTACTCATTCTAGATTCTTAAAAGGTTCCTGCTCACTTAGATTTTGCTTTCAAATGTATTTGTGACGTTAAAGGCAAAGTATTACTTCACTAGTCTTCATAATATTTGATGGGAATTTTTTGTCTAATCGTTTAATTGCACTATTTTCTAATATATATATATACATATATATGTATGTCAAATTAATTGTTTATAGTTTTTTCACTTACAATTCTCTTTAGCGCTCTCGTCCATATCAGAGGCCTGGATTTCATTATCTTTTAATGAATTCATTTTCATATCAAAATTTTTCTTTGTAAATTTAATAGGAAAAAAAAATATATATATAAAAAAAAAAAAAAAAAAAAAGTGATTCAATACTTTTCCCAAAAGGAAATTAGTTCAATAAATTTTAAATCACTTCAGGTACATAAGTGTATTTTTTTTTTCTTATTTTCTGTTTTATTTATTTATTTTTTTTTTTTTTAATATATTTATATATACAGCAAACTGTCACGTCTTTCTTTTAATTCTATGTGATGTTGTTTTCATCAACAGTTTCTGTAAAAAACTGAATTATTCTTGAGTAATTTTAATTTTGTATTGAAAATACATTGCAATTCCTATTGATTTCTGTACTCTTTCTCTCTTTTGCGATTACGTTACTAAACAACATTTATTGTTTTTTGTTGTGATCGTGAATTTTTTTTCAAACAAAAAAAAAGAAAAAGTCACTCGACTAGTTTTGCTATATGACATTCTTTGGCCGTCACGATAACATATAAACAAAGAAAAATAATATAATAATTATTAAGCATAAGCGTGTATGTATATATTTAACACTAGACAAGCCCCCTCGACCTAAAAATTTTAATTGATCTTTAACGATTCTATGAATCCGGTTTTATGGGTAAGTAGAATCATATCAAACCCAAAAGACCTCGCAGTTATTAATAATTACACTTGAAGTTAGCAACTGGTTTATCAAAAAAATAAAAAAATAAAAAAAATAAAACATAAGTAAATAAAACATTTTGAAAAGCTTACGTTTATTTTAAAAGAGCTTATCTAATGTACTCTTCAAAAGAAAAAAATACCACAAAGAGAGGGAGAATAATAAATAAGTCCAAAGTTGAAAAAACTACTTGTCCGTCAGAGCTTAAAACTGTGTGCCCTCGATGGTTCTAATATGTACTCACTTCACTTACCACGCGAACAGTTTTCATAGTTCAAAAACGCATAAAAGTCAAACGACCTAAACGTACTAAGTGCTTTAACAACTTATTCTTCAACTTGGTCACGGAAAAACTATGTCTCTGTAAGCGTTCACCAAAGAAAAAAGGAAATTATTTTTTCTTCCGTAAATGAATTCTTTTCTTACACATTATAGCATACACACACTTTGCAATTTATTGCCCTTCTCGACCATCATCGACCAAGTTCAATTCCTACTTCGAAACATAATTTGATCCAAAATCACTTGCCGGACATAAGCATGTTACATAACAAATTATTTCATTGATCAATAACATCACTTATCGGCCGACCACATATGACTGGCTTGACTTAAAAACCACTGCCCCTATAAATTTCCAAAATTTTTAAACGGTTCTTAAAAAAGCTTAACTCAATTTTTCACGGATAAAACGAAAAAAACTCAAATTTACACTCTTCACTTCAAGCGTAAACTTCAGCGTACGCGTAAAAGAATTGATGGATTGCCCCATACCCCATTCGGGGTAAGAGCACCAGTTTGAATGATTTTTAAACGTGTTTGCTTTTTCTTTAATTAACCGGTCACTCAGGGGATGTACTCAGCTGTATGTATCGTAATGGTTGGCAAGGTCTTTAGATAGAGAAGGGGAAAAGAAAAGCGAATAGTCTTTGTGAATGTTCGATTCGAAAGTGAAAAGACCTGGAAAGGCGAGAAAGCCTACCACTGGTACATTGTTCCAAAGGCTGGCAGTGCAGCTAAGGAACCACACAGAGCGATAGTGCATCGTACGATCGCGAACGCCTTTAGACTGAGTGGATGAGCCAGCTGAGCAAGTGGAACAGTCCGGCTCAAGGACTTAGTTGTTGAATAAATCTCTACATTAAGCCTACATTAAGCTGATGCCCAAGGATATCGAGAAGTTTGGAAACACTCTCATCGTCCATGGGCATCTGCACCTTTCGCTGTTTGAGATTTTGATGTGGCCACCCACGTATGCCAATTGTACTCTAAATTTAGTCGAATATAGGCGATGTGCATGTTACGATTATGGACTAAAGTGAACTATTTAAAATGCCTTGGCATCTTTCGACATTTTGAATACTTGTTCTGTACAATGTTAATCATTTTTTCTTTCTGATGTCTGATAGCTTCAAAGGATGTTTTAGATATCAATTATTAAGCGAGCTTTTCTGAAAAGTATGCTTTTTGCATGAAAATAAGGTGTCATTTTTGGTGTCCTAATACGAAAAGGAGTGGTGTAGGGTATCTAATGGTGGCCTTGCCCGACTAAAATTTTCTTACTTGCTCCAAAGAAAGAAGAAATTGTTTTCGCCATTAAAGAGTTTTATTGCACTTGACTTATCTTCGAAGAATCTGACTGTGCTATTTGCTCCCGGTTCGAGAAATAAGTATTTTTCAAAGCAGTTGCCTCTTCTTCGATGTTCAAGTTATGCGAAATTCAATCCATCAACAACTTCTACACCACAAATACCAATAAAATATCAAATTCGTTTCTATGCCGTTTATTGAGAAGAACCTTCTTACTATACATGGATGTTTTGTCATGCACAAGTGTGAAAATTCCATTCGATCGAAATCGAATGATATCGTGTAAAACAATATTTAATATACAATTCTGTACGATTTTATACTAAAATTCATCAGAAGAGCTCCACGAAGGTCACACTTTTTATAAGCTAATGCTTTTCAAAGAGAGATTTAACGATCACTGAAACGTCATTGACTGAGAAAAGCTAACCGAAATGTTAACTCAAATTTTATAAACAATTTTGCACAAAACGAATTAAGACCTTTTACTATTAATGTTACAATAAATAGTCTTTAAGTGGAAATTTCTTGCCTACTTTTAGGATAGGTTTGGATAATAAGGTTTTAAATAAATATTTCCGTTTTTTTTTTTTGTTTGATCATAAACTTGATCCGATGGTCAGAGAAATTACAAATTTAGAAACGTAGTCTTTGGATAGCTTATGCTTTATTACAGTTGATTAAAATCCTGAACGCTTTGCTTAAGTAAATTAATTTCTATTGTTTTCTTTCTTCTCGCTACGTTTCCTTGAAAAAATTAATGATTACTCTTTTGGCGCAGCCCAGCACCACTTGTGGTATAGGGAGTGTTAAATTTGTCCGGATTGTTTGTAATAGCCAGAACGACTTAAAGTAGACCTGCTTTTTATTATACCGATCGATTCAGAGTCATTGTCTGAACCGATTTAAGCTTGTCCGTCCGTCTGGTTTCTATAAAAATACGTTTACGTTCCACCTGGGAATCGCAGTTTTTCACATATTTTGACAAAGCTTAATACACTGATGTATCTTGACTTAAAGCCAAGCCCTATTGAAACAATTTTAAATATGTGATATAAATCTTCTCTTGACATTACTACAAATATTCCGTTTCCAAATGTTATTGATTATTTAAGATGCTTTTTAATTTAAAAATCAGGTAAGATCATACAATTCTTAACTTATTCATACAATCGTTCGCTTCATTCCATCATAAATTGCCCAAAAAATCAGATCTTGTTATCGAATAGAGGTTTACTTTTCATTAGGGTCCTTAAAAGGGCTCCGAACAGTTGAACTCAATTTTTTTAGATTAACTGACATCTTAAGATATTAAAAGGTATTCCTTGGTGCCCGTATGCTCTACACCACTTATGGTAGAGCGTATATTAATTTTTTGAGGACGGTTGTTACACCTAGAAGCACTTGAGGTAGACAACCGTGACTTTTAAACAAAAATATTACGCGTGAACGATAAAACTCCTCACTCTTACATATTAACTGCTGGCCGGATGAAAGCAAAAAATTCTATCTGTACGGATATTATCGTATCTTTATAGCTGGTTATCACTTATCCCGAGGAAGAGTGATCATCTGCGTCATAGGCTTTCGATGCATTATACCATGAGCACCAACATATTACGTACTTGTATTTTGATCTTTTTTTTCCTCCAAAAAGCCATTTATTGAGAAAAATTGGTACAATATATATATTTGATCGTTGTGTACATTGATCACTTCATCATATTCACCAATAGATGTCGTTGATCAAAATACATACGATCACCTATTACATAACATCCAAAGATAGTAACTTCCTTATTCGAATTTTTAAAGCCAAAAACGCGTCAAACAGTCAGGTGTAGTAAAAATCTAGTGTTAATAAAAAATATATCCAAATAAAATCGGAGATTAGCTTGTCTTTCAAAGGCATAACCATTTCCCATCTCATTTCTTTAACCATACCACTGATCTTGTTGACAGTTAGTTCTAACTCTAGCTTTTGCGAGTAGGCAAAATCGATAAAATGACTTTATCCGATTGTTTTTTATATCATTCCGAAGGAGGAACATAACATAGTGTATATATTATAAAAATATCAATATTGTTGCGAAATATCAACAGATATAGTGTGTGTGAGGGGTTTTCAAATCCTATTCGCTCTCATTTTGTATTTAAAAAAGTAAAAAAAATAATAAATTTATGTAAATCTTTCTATTTATTATTTATTTGTTCGTTCGTTTTATTCTTTCTATCTAAATAAAATATAAATAAAAAAATTTATGTACATACATGTTGAAACATGTAATCTTAAGTATAAGGAATGCATATAAGTGTAGTCAAGTTATGATTAGCTAATGTATTAGAAATCAGACTTATGTGGATTGGATTATGACTGCTTGAAGGAAAGGACTCACAACTATAAATTAATATAAAATTTATGTATAATTTGTGTGTGTGTGTATGTGTTTGTGTGTCTTTTGTGTTCGTGTGTCTTGTGCATGCATTTTTAGGTACAATTGTGCGTATAGGTATGTTAAGCATTAAGCAAATAATTCAGTTCCCCGTCATTGAAACTAAACTAGAACGTCTGCGAGTATCTATTGGTATGCGATCTTTTGCTGGATTTGGTATGAAAAAACCCAAAAGGCCTGCCAGTATTAACGAAACGCCGGAGGATATGAACGTAATCTCGCAATGATTGGTAATGAGAGCGCCTACAATATTAGCACCGACTACACTACCCAAGCGTCCCATCATCAGAGATATACAAACAGCCATAGCTCTAAAAGGCAAGAAAGTCCAATATATTAATCTAAAAATTTCTTCAAAACTCACTTTCATATTTATTTACAAACCTTAATCGAGTCGGATAAAGATCAACTGTGGCGGCACTTAAGACATTTATACCCAATCCACACAGTAAAAGAATTAAATACATATAGAGGGCAATATTCGGTTGATTGATAAGCGGAGCTGCTATCCCACAAGCACCGCAGACAGCTAGGCAAATAACTGCAAAAAAATTTTTCAAAATAATATTAAAACAACGAAATCATAACAAACAGTTAACCAGTTAACTGTGTCGACTTCTTTACCGATGTACACGTATGCTCGTCACAAACACAGTGTATATATAATATGAAATTAGCTGGGCTGGAATGAAACGGCTTGACAAAATAATAAGAATGCTTTTTAAAATGATAAAATTTTATGGGGAAATCCGACAAGGACGGATGAACGTCAGCAGTAAACAGTTAATCGGTTAAAGGAAATATTTCCGTATACACTTACACAATATGGTACGTTTGCTAATCTTATTAATAATGCCACCGATACAGGCGAAGCCTACAGCGTATAGGAACTCCAGGATAAGCGATTTTTGATAGGTGGATATGTCCAATTTTTCATTGCATCGCTCCATCATCGTGTCGGACACGTTTCGTGCCAATTCAAATTGTAAAATACTCTCGTGCTTCTCATAAACCACATTGCATATATAGGCACTACTATTCGGATTAGCATTCATAAATTCGGCGACGCTATTTAAAATATCCGGGAACCACATATACATGCCATTCGAGGTAACAAATGTCCAAAATTGTATGGTACATATTAATACAGTGGTCATTACATATTCTCGATTAAATAGTGGCTGAGTTTGAGACCACATTGATTTTAATAGAGCGGTTATCGGATTTTTATCTCTCTCATCACTAGAATGACGACGTGTATTATTATCTAAGTCTTCGATTACATGGGCAACCTAACGATATCGGATAAATCTAATATATATTTCATTTAATTTATGCTAACTTATCATTATTGCACTTACCGGGAATGTTTCTTTTAACTTGCCCGTATTAAAGCGATAAATATCTTTTAAAACTTGCAAACATTGCTCTTCCTGACCTTGACTTAGCAAGAACTTTGGACTTTCAGGAATTCTGAATAAGCTTAGCCCGCATAAAAAGCCAGGGATACCGCATACCACCATAAATAATCTCCAAGGCTTATAGGTGAGACCCAAGAAAGTTAAGGGCAAACGCCATTCTTGATTAATAACCAACCAGGCGATGCCGGGCATTATCATAGCACCCACACCAAATATGAAAGCTGAACCCATTATAGCGCGCGAACGATTCTTTTCAGTATGAAATTCACCCAAATAAGCATAAATTGTTGCCGAACCGCCGGAAATGCTATATAAAATTAAACGTAAATAAATAAATATTTTCAATTAGTTAACAAACCCACCAAAATCCGTTAAGAAATCGTAAAATGACTAAAGACCAAAAATTTGTTGAAAAACTTGAAACAACGGTAAACACGAATCCCATTAGTAATGTGGGTCTTATAATACTACGACGACCTGTAGTGTCAGCCAAAAAGCCCCATAGATGAGAACTGCTAATGATGCCAGCAAAACCGATCGCACTCATCACACCACGTTGATAAACTGTCAAATTGAGATCACATTGCGATACAGGCAGCACAAAACTGATACCCAATGTCTCCAATAAAACATTAGCAAGTATTACCCCAGATATTAAAATCAGAAGATAATTGAATTTACCAAAAGCTATAACAAAATACAAATATAAATATTCACAAGTCATAATGAGGGCATTAAATGTAGAAAATTACTCACTGGTCACTTCTAAGGCGTTTTCAAAATACTCGGTGCCTTTACTTAGCTCAGGTTGTCCGGCGATAATATTTCCACCCTCAACAGTAGCAACCGTTAATTTAGTTTTCTCAGCTACAAGAAATATATTCCATGAACAAAGAAATAAACAAAAAAAAACATATTCGCCTTAGAGAAAATAGTTCTCGCTAATGTCGAAAATATTTGCTAAGAAAATTGATATTTTTTATATGGACTGACACGGACCTAAAGGGCGTTCGTTCGAAAAGCACTTTTCCTGAAAATGTTGTAACATCTTATTATCAATCGATGGCGTCGTGAGTGATGCCGTGAACGAACTGTCAATAACGAGCGATAACGAATTAAAGTTAATGAGCATTCTTTAAAGCTTCCTAAACTAGTAACGACATTTCTCGTTTCTATGAGTCAATTTTTATAGCCACCAGGCAGACATGTCCGTCTGTCATCTGTTCCTGAAACCCGAACTTAGTAATTCCTATCAAATACTCTAAATACTTTGTGTTTTTTATACCTAACGCTGCTTGTGTTGAACGGTATGTTAAGTTGATTTTGAATGAAGGAAAGTAACCAATGCAATGGGACTTAAGATACAACCATCTCTACTGATGGTTTCTTTTTGGTCGGAAGAAACTATAATGTACTGTATTACGATCACCAAAAGTATCAAGATTGGAGTCACTTTTGCGCGACTTAGCGCACAGCAGGCACGAAAGCCACGGCACGTAGTGTCACTCACACATTGTCTAACTTGGGAAAAATTTTAATTTAAAGAACAAAAATCCTTTAATCTGTGCAGTTAACGCTGAAGAAGCATGGGAGAGATTCTAAAATATATTACTCTTTATGTGATTGGCGTCTATTTGAACGTCAAAGATAAATTTTCGATCAAGAAAATGCAATCATTTGTTGTAATATATTAGTAAATGTTTTTTATCTTAACCTAGAAAATGTTATTTTAAAGGCGTTATGCTGTTTGCCACGAATTGTCACGAATGGTATACTTTGGTGTCGCAAAATGGCAGAGAATTTTTAATTCTATAGCCGAGTTCATATTACCAGTAAGCACGTTAAATTTCTAGACAAAAGGACCGATTCCCCTTCGAACCGCTCTCGGACTCATTTCAATTCAGTCAGCGATCGACTCCGATGCACTTAACTCGCATCGTTTTTGTTTAGAAATGCTTTTTTCTGAAGACATCGTTTCGATTATTATTAGAGAAATTAGAAATCAGCAGCAGATAAGACATTAAGCCGTAATAATGCGGCATGGATTTATTTATCACAGGAAAGAGTTGAAATTTCCAAAAGGGAAGATACTTGTGTTAAGTGGTGAACTTTTCTTTATCATATTCTAGAAGTTTCTCTCTCTTCTTTCTCTCTCTCTCTCTCTCTCTCTCTCTCTCTTTCTCTCTCTTTCTCTCTGTCTACAGAGATGTTGCCCGTTAATTAATATGCACTCCAATGTTGCTTACAGTTGTTACTGAGCTCTATTACATTTTAAACACTAGAAAACCAACACAGCAATTAGAGGAGACCGACCTATCTATACATGCATATACATTTAATAATTTACGGCAAGATGAAGAGGAAGAAGACTAAGCCTCTTCCTATTTAATCGTATTTATTTTGGTAAGAAATTTCCCGAAATATAAGTAAAACTATTTTTATTTACACCCACATGGTAAACATATTTACATTTTGATTTTATTCAGATATTATGTATATGATGTTACGATTATGTGCTATATATATACATTTGTATTTATTACATACATATATATATACTTTATATATGTTGCTTTCGTATGAAACTTTATCTCACTTTCAATTACTGTTTGTAGACATTTCCATACATTTACATTTCACATTCCTGCACATTTATTTTCTGTTTACGCAAAGTAAAGAAAAGAAAAAAAAAAAACAAAGAAGAAAACACATTTGCGATCATTTAATTGAGCCGGCAATTATTACGAAGTGTCTTAATCATATTTCATAAAGATAGATATATTTCTAGTGGTTCGAGTGTCTGTCGTCTGATCGATCGTCTATATTGTTTTGTATGTGCGCATATTTTTAAATAGGAATCAATTCAATTAAATTCTGATATGCTTCATACTTTAATAAATGTACATAAATGGATGATGATGCATATATATATCGTTTTCGGTAACCATTATATCGCAGATCATATTTACTGAATCATTTCATATCGGGAATATCGGGAAAGAAACTTTAAAGAGCTTCCAAAAAATATTTCATTGTAAAATGCATTAGCAATTTTTATGTACTTATTTTTGCGTTTATATCGTGACATATCGGTCGAGAGCGTTGAAAGAGCCGAATCCACGCGACATCAATAGATCTTTGCGCTGAAACGATTCTCTAAATATGACAATGTGTTTAGTATAGTAATCACATCAACGAGCTCAATATTTTTGTTCATTTGTTTTCTTTTGTAACCACTTTTCTCGCTCCATTACAATTATGAATTTCTTTATTAGTCGATTGCATATTTTGTCCTTATGTTCATGCTGGTTTTAATTGTCTTCGTTTATTTTTCGCACAATTGAGATTCAATTACGGCCACTTTCACGCTAATAGATCAATAATAGTTTTTGAAAAAAAAAAATTCGTATTGTCGTATACTCTCCAAAAGTTCACTCTACCGACAGGATACAGGTATATAAAGAATTAAACAAAACATTGCGGTCATATGTTGTACAGGAGTGTTGGCCCAAAGTCACTTCAACTAACTGGTTATTTAGTTATGAGTCCCTAAAATTGACTCGAGAACTAACAAAAGCGAACTAAACATCACATGCTCCGTGACTGACGTGCATGGACGCTAAACCAATTTTTGGAACAATATTCAACATACGACACAAGGCGATGAAAGTGCCAAGTTATCGAAAATGAAGGTTCGTCGATGCGTTTTGTTTTTCTTATCAGCATGAATCTAAGTCTGAGATGATTCACAGTATATATCCCGCTGCCTATTTCTCGCTTAAAATAACAGAAATTTATGTAAAACGTTAAGTAAATTTTAAATGTTTTCTGCAAAGCTCATTATTGGAGGGAGAAGAAAAGCAATTCACCTATCAACAAATCAAATAATGTTCATCAATGTGAAAAATCTTTTTGTTGACTTTCTTTTATTCGCAGAACTATATCGTACTATCGAACGAACCATGCCTTGCTTTTAAATTGTTTAAGCAAAGATTTTCCCATGCCTTTGAGTTAAGACAGACAGACTCTATAACATGGTTCAGTGCGTACTTATGCATACTAAAAATTATTCCCTCCGTCCGAAAATATGATTCACATTTTATGGAAAAGTTGAAATTATTTGATGCTTTATCTTGAGTTACATTACATGTTGTTTTTAAATAAATATTTATTGGGAAAGTAAATGGCACGATTAAGTCAAAGGTATATATAAAATCTGCTATTCTCTTAAAAGGGGCAAATTTTTAATTACAATTACATTGAATTGTAAGAAACAAATTCAAAAGAATAACGAATCTCTTTAACTTATATAGTGAACGAAGAAAAGTATATGAATTTGCAGTTGAACACACTTAAGATGAGAGACAGTCTGTCATACTATGATCTTGCTTTTCCCCACTCAGTCACATTCATATTAAATTTATATGTTTTGCGACTACTTTCATAAACATCAAAACGTTCTTATTATTATTAGGTAAGATATTCTTGATCGCCACCGAATTTATTTCACGATGTCGCCGATCCATTCAACGTTGAAAATTTTAATTCTAAGACAAGCGGAATGAATATTATGCAGCTTTTGTTAATGCGATTGCAAAGATCGCTGTTAACAATTATCTGCTGATTTAGTAGTAGCCAGTTTAGTAAACAGCAATGGACTTCAACGGTAGTTCCCCGTAATCGATATGCTTTTCTTAATTATTTCATAAGATAATTATTAAGGTAACAGAGGGTCGATTAAAATTTATTACACGATTCAAGTTGAATTTAATTGTAATAAAAAATTTTTGGAAAATATTTAATTCTTTTCCTTCTAATGTAATGAGCATAGAGAACAAAAAATGAATATTTTTTCTTAGATTCTTAAATTCGCAAAACTTCATTTAATAGTATTAACTTTATGGATTAATTGTTAAATAAATATCTTACTATATTCATCCATTTGATTGTTAAAAGAGTATTTCACAAGAAAAAAAAGAAAGAAAAAAAAACCCTTAATTATTAATATCCCGTAAAGACAACGTTGAGCAATTAATATTCATTTAATTATTTTATAATTTTAAAAAGAAGAAACACTTGTGATTACAAACAATTTACTCAACGTATTGTTCCTTATAATCAATCGAACTTCAATTATCAGGTTTTTTTCCTTATATTCCAAGAAACTGAAGTCTGTTTTGACAGCACATTATCAAGCAATTATCAATTTCACTTCTCAGTAGTACGCTTCTATTTATTTACATTACTATAACAGTAAATGTAGGAATCTGTTGCCTATTGATAGTAGCCACCAGCACATAATCCGTTTATAACCGACTACAAGCATAATGTTGCATTTACCTTTTCTCCATCATCCCCCTAACAAACAACGCGAAGAGTTATATTAGATTTGTTAGGCATATGCAGTCCCGCGTGCGATATAAAAAAATGCATTGTAACTTTCTCAAAATATCTATGTATTCCCGATCAGAATGATCGAAACGCAAACAACTCAATCGTCTTACAGGCTCAAAGATTAGATTGTCAGTTCCTGCACGACTTATGGTATAAGGGTATATTAAGTTTCGGCGGAGGTACGCAATTGATTCTCTGTCCGTCTGTCCGTTTTGTTTTTTTGTGTGTAACCTACAGCCTGTGAATTTTAAAATATTTTGATAAAAGAATGTAGATCGATTCGCTTTTTGGATCTCTGTTCGTCTGTCCGTTTTGCTATTTTGTGTATAACCTACAGCCCGTGAGTTTTAAAATATTTTGATAAAAGAATGTAGATCGATTCGCTTTTTGGATCGATCCAAGCTTCTCTGTCCGTCTGTCCTTTTTAATTTCTTATCAGCCTATAGGTCGCAATTTTTGAGATATTTTGATGAAATCTCTTCTTCAGTTTTTCGACCATTTCTCATATAAAACCCTATTTTGAAAAGTCATTATATAGACAACTACATTAGGCGAAGTGATTTGGGGTTGTGGTCCAGTATAAAGTTTTTACTTGAGGCTGCTAAGATAAATTCAAATATTAACTAAGTTAACTGTCATTGATGTTTTACTATTTTTGTAATACAATGCGATCTTTGCTTAACCTTCTGGCAGATGTGTAACGAAATTTTCTTTTTTTTATACTTTTACTTACTTTCGTATTTTGAGTTTTTGAACAATCGACGACAAATACACGAATATGAATACGTTGCCTTTCTATCGCAAACGGCAGACGGACAAACGGGTGCTGGAGTCTTTAAACGACAAATAGATGTCGAAAGCTATTCTGTGCTCCACATTCTTCTTGCAAAACACTAACGCAATTATTTCTTAATATAAGCTTTTATATGTATATAATAATATGTACATAGATATATAATGTTTATGCCCACAGACCTAACGACAAATTAAGTTAAATCGGTCGATAACTATACGTGTATATATATACGAAATGAAATCTACTATTTAGAGTAAACGCAAACTTAAAAATCTCTAATTTGACGTTAATGACTTCTTACTTTTCACTATAAAAGCTGTAACGATAAATATACTTTTTCGCTTGTCCATTATTAGTTTCAATAGAATTTATTCATAAAGAATTCATTTAACGAATTTGACCTCAAATAACGTAAACAAAGTCTTTGAAAACAATGTGGAGACAACTACCATTAAACGAATCGTAAATATTCACCACTTTAAGAAAAATCTATTAAAATTGCATTTCGATCAATGTTATCGATATTTTCACTATTTAGATTCACTACTATTAAGGGAGTAGATTGATCACACCTATTATGCCCTTTAGATTTGAATGAAGTGAATTAAGAATATATGAGTTTACAAAGCTTCGCTCCAACATTTGCACTAAAGTTGTGGATGGACATATTTGACATAACTGATAATTTAGCCGTTGGTATTGATCGAATTTAAATTTCAACAATTTTAGATAACAGATATCTAAAAGTTGTGTTCAAGATCAGCATATATATTAAAATTAATTAAAAGCGCTCTAGGGGAACACGAACAACCATTTATTGCCCTACGCACTCCCGCCAACAATCATTCTTTCAAAATAAGGCTTTATAAGGGAAATGACCGAAAAAGTGATCCGGTCCGAACCATTTGCAATAGTGTTCGTCCAAATTCTGGTAAAACATAAAAAAATTGCAGTTAGACAGTCGGACGGATAGATAAGCGTAGAATCTTCTTTTTGAAGCGACCGCCAATTAAATTTCTTATCAGATGATCAATAGATGGAAAATTATTTTTAATTGAAATTAATGCTACGAGTTTGTCGCATTCACTTGGCTTAAAATTTCCTTGTGAATTATGTCAACCAATCAATTTCGAAATTTTTTTGAAATTTCACCTTTGCTCGAATATATAAGATATGCGGGTCCACTCAGTTCGTTTTCAAGTTCAAGTGTCAAATTTATATGAAGACAATTTATAGAGACTTTAAAGGTACATGCTTTGCTTGTAGACGGGTCTCTCTTTATGGTGAACGAATGAACAAAATCTGTCTAGATGGTAAAGACTTTTCTTTCGGTTGATCCATTATCGACCAATTTATAGAGACTTTAAAGTCACATGGTTTGCTTGTAGGCGCGTCTCTCTTTATGGTGAACGAATGAACAAAATCTGTCTGGATGGTAAAGACTTTTCCTTCGGTTGGTCCATTATTGAATGGGCTGGGTATTTAACGCAACAATAACACTACACGAAAATAAGTTATCTATCGTTTGCGAGATAAGGGTCAGTCCCATAAGCGGCACTTAGTTCGTTAGAAGGCTGGACCTTTAACACAAGAATAACAGCACACGAAAATGAGTTATCTATCTAACAATTTCTGCGTTTTGAATTCCTTTACGGCAAGACGAACTAAGCGCGTAAGCGAAACTTTCTAGGATGACGTTGTAGATATGGTGTATATAAGTAAGTTTTTTGGGAAAATTGGAAATAGTTAATGGAATAATTCACAGAAAATAGTTTCGCGACCCATATGGAATTGTCAGCGATACAGCGATCAAACCTATCCAAAAGTAGTTTAGTTTCAGTTTTTTTTAGTTCATTCATTTCCTTTGCCTTTCTCTACTCGTTGAATTTAATCCCTTTTAAGAAACGAGAAAAAACATTCAGAAATGGCATTAAATTTCGATCGATTATATCAATTGGAACTAGTATTTAACTTTTTATATATATACATATATATATGTATATTCAATGCTTTCTCATTTAACTTGAAACGGTTTTTATAGATTTATTAATTTTGAAATTTAAAGAATACTTACAGGCTACACTATCTTGTTTATCTTTAAATTCGCACATTTTTTTGTATTTATTTACTTTTTTTCTTTTTTTAAGAATATTTAAAAATGAAAAATTGTACAAAAATTTATTAAATTCTTTTTCACAGAAACGCACGCACACCAGCTCATTAAATTTTAATACATATTTAAGATGTAAATCCTTTTTTGTTTCCCCTTCAAGTAACCAACGCAGTCAATCTTCACAACTAAGCTGACTGATCTTGAATGGAACGCATTAAACACTTTTATAGGCAAACAGTGGAGAATAAATTGTAAACAATAGAAAAGTATAACTTAAATGAAATGAAAAGCGCAAGCGTTATACGTCTTAGACATGTATATAATGTGAAAAAAAAGAATAAAATAAAACAAAAGCAAATAATGAAAAAATCTTTATCACACAACTCATAAAAATTGTTAACTACACATGTAAAAGTAACAACGCGGTTAGTTTTATAACCATTGTTGCGTATATCTATGCAGATTAATTTAATGTAAGTAAAAGTGTATTTTGAATTGTACAACACATACAAACGCCTATATATCTATGAATTAAACTTCTAAAATTTTCGAAAAAATTTTACTTCATTTCGCAAATAACACGTTAAACGATGATAATCCATCTCCCCTTATGAGGATAAACGCACAGAATGAGATTAAACTATTTTTCTCCTTTTCTCTTAAGGCAACAATTGTTAAATTGCATAATAAGAACTATGCATAATCCAATAAAAAAGGAAAAACTTTTCTTAAGTTCTCATAATGAGTTTGATATATGTGTTAGTAAATATACCCGTACAATCGCATCTAGGAAGTCAGGTATGAAAATATCAATTGATTTTAATATTTCGAGCTGCGCCTCTTAAGAATTTGAAGTTCGAAACAACACTATAGTGGAACACGGCCCATCATTAAATGCACACACCGCTTCGCCTAATTCAGTTGTTCATACAACAACTTTTCAACAAAAAAAAGGCCGAAAAACGGACAGACGAACAGAGAAGCTTAGATCGATCCAGACAATGAATCGATCTAGTCAATCTGTTATCTATCTCAAGTCCTTCTGACTGTTGCGTACGCCCAACCAAACTTCATATATTCTTGCACCACAAGAAATAGAAGACATAACGAACTTTTAAGCCTGTACGACCTTCAAATTGTTTACACTCTACGTCATTCTGATCAAGTATACATTCCTGTTTTGAGAAATCCGCAATGTAATAATTTTACCACAAGCCGTATAGGGTATAAAAATATGAAGTCCATTGGTTAGTATCAAATGTCACTGTATAAAATATGTTAGCTTAAGTTAGTAGCCTATGCGTCAGCGACCTCACTTATGCTAGACAACTTGAATATCATATTCGATCAAATCTTGCTAAACCGATCAAGTAAAGCGTTTCCAACGTTGTTCAAATTCGTACTGAATTTCTGGCTCATTCTAACCTCTTATCTATTCCGATCATTTCAAAACAATCTTAATTTTAATTATCATTTCATCTGTTGGTTCAAAATTGACAACAGACAAGAAAAGCGTGATCGATCGATGATGGGAAGAACACCTTGACTAAAATATAATTGCGATGTTATGACTAAAATGAAATGCACAGACACTGTGCAATTTATCTTTAAGAATATATAGTGTGGCTCCTCAATTCCAAATTTAGAACGCAAAAATCTTATTATTTATCTCTTAACTAAAACGATGCAATTATTTACACGTTCGTTTGCCTTACACTAATACAATTAAATAAAATCTATTGGAAATGCTTTATCTTTTGATTCTTTTTTTTTTTTTTTTTTGAAAGACCGAAGAATTTTTCAAAATTTACTTCAATACGTAATCAGTATTTAGGAGCAAACATTTTTAAAATATTATTATTAAAATAAATTTAATGTCGCAGTATTTAGTTGTCAAGTTACATGAATCTGAGTTCATTCATATAATTACAAGATAAATCCAAATTTATAATTTTTATTTAAGTTACAATCTTATTTTCACTTGTTCTACCTTATGACAAGCATTTTATTGCCATCATATATGTGTGTACACAAACTTTTCTCTTTCTAAAATCTCTTATCGTCATAATAAAGTAAGAACATGTATATATATATATCACATTTTAGTTGTATTATAGTTGTTATTTTCAACGAATTACCGAAACCAGTGATTTTGTTAACCTAGCAGAAGCAGTTTCTAAATAATCATATAAATTGTTTTTTTTTTCTATGTTCGTACCTTGGAACTATCTGAAAAAGCTGTCAAGACCCGAGTGAAGCTTCACTTCCTGCTCCTTTGTAGTGACAATACGCCAAAGATTCCCAAAACGCCCCCTATGATGTCCCGAGCTATTATAAATGATATCAGTAGTTTTATTTGTAAGTCTCCGAGAGTTCGCATCTGATCCGCATCCCCTGGATTAAGTTATGAACGGAACTAGGTTTGACAAGTCGACTTTAGTCATCTAAGCTAACTTGATTGATACAATCATAGTTCGGATTATATTCATTTTGTCAAAATGTTTGCCACGCCCAGAAGGATGTTTCAGGGATCTTATAATTTATATATGTATAAATATATACCAATATCAAATTCTGCATGTCTCTCTGTCCGTCATTTCGACCCGCAATCTATGTGGCGGATTGCGGCAAGCATTCGCTTGGTCGCAAAAATGGAAAATTGGCAAAAGTGCAGGAAGTTCTTACCAACGAATTGCTTTTTCAAATATAGCGTGAAGCTATCAAAGAACGCGCCGCTAATACAAAATAAATTTATGTTTGTGTCATTTTTTATAAGTTACCATATACATAACAATACAAATTTTTATTTCTATTCTATGAATAATCCTATGACATCTGTTAGAAAATCTACCACGCCCAGTGTATAATATAGGATATCAAACTTTTTGCCATTTTTACACCCATCACCGAAGGTTGAGAGGTATAATTATTTTGTCAAAACGTTTGCATCAGAGACTCCACAAAGTATATATATTCTTGATCTGCGTCAAATTCTAAATCGATTTAAGCGTGTCCATCTGTCCGTCTATGTAATGTCTGTTGGAAACGTCCTCCTGGCCGCAAAAATTAAGCTATCAACTTCAAATTTGAAACATTGAAAGTTCTTGCACGCAGATTAATATTGAAAATGTCCCAAATCGGTTGAAGGACACGCCCACAGAACCACGTAAACTGATAGCAGCTCTGTTCCTCAAGCCTATAGCAAATAAATGTACAAAAACTTGAACGCACATTTTATGGGTAACTGGGCTGTAGCACCTGTGCACAACAATGGAACACTCCTACCCAATATCATAGTGTATCAAAATTTAATTATTTTTTCAATACCTTTATAACACGCGGAAACAGGCTTCAAAAATCCCATAAAGTATACAAATTCTTGGCCAGTTACAATCCTTGAATGCATCCAAACATGTCTGCCTGTTTATCTGTCCATCTGTCTGCTTGCGTAACTTTGTAGTATTTGTAGTAAACATTCTCCCGTTAGCGAAAATGAAGATATCGTCTAAAAATTTGTTAAAGAATTTGGATTTGACCTAAACTTTTTGAAGGACAATCTTACAACGCCCATATGCCTCTACGACGAAAACTTTTATTTTGAAAATAGAAGAAATCAACTGCCTCCACTCTATATTATCGAGCATGAGAATTTAGTTTTTTTACTTCTTTTATCTTTTTTTGGAGTAAACAGTGATAGGTATAAAAGATTCGGTCTCGACCGAATTTAATTTTCTTACTTCTTTCTTATTTTTTTAATTTATTTTAAGATAAATGTGAGGGTTTGACGGGGAAGATTGCGGATGCCGTGCGAACCAAAATGGAATTTGCGAAAACTAAAAAGATGTTGGATGCTTTAGTGGACAAACTCATGGAGTATCAAGAAAGATTTGAGCAGTGTGAGCTGTTAAAAGGCCATCGTGCAAAATCGACACAACACGTAGTGTGGCGTGTGAACCCTCCCATACAAGGCCGGTGGATATTCAAATTCCGGCTTCGGAGGGTGGCGCATCTCTGAATATCGAATCGCATGATGTAGCGGCCGTGAATCTGCTATCCGTTGAGCTGTAGAGTAGAATAACGATTATGAGGACGGATTTTATATTCCGCTTTACTCGGAGGTTCGTTATGACTCCTTCCTTGAAGAAATAGGAAGTTTGGGCTTGACGCTTGGTATACAATTCGAATAATCGATTACTGAACTTAGTATTTTCGAATATAGTTGATTTATCAATTTTTCGCACCGCCACTTAGTTCAGCCAGAAGATTGTTTTCATCAAGGTACATAGATATGATTTTTTAAAGTGAACTATAGATCACTCTATAATGCGTGCCCCTTTATTTGGCAGAAACTACGCCTAGGTGTCCTCCTTGATGGACGAAAGAGCGAGAAGAGCTTTACCGCCTTAGAAACTTCAGGGATAGGCGGTTTAAAAAGTTTAAGCGAAGCGGTTGCCCGATTCTGTACTCTTAGTAATACATGTCACTCACACTATTTACAGAAAATGAGACTTAATTTTAAGAGGAATCGCAAAAGCTTTCTAATTGTTTTGTTAATTCGGTAAGGAGGATTTATTGTTTACCACCACGTATGCATCTTGATGATATGGAAGCATCTGATCTGAATTCCATTTCTATCCTTCGAGTGTTCTAATCAGTGGTGCGGATGTTTTAGTGAAACCGATTAAACATATTTTCAACCTTGCCCTGTCTAGTAGAGATTTTCTAGATATCTGGAAATGCAGTTATCTATGACCGCTGCATAAGTCTGGCAGTAGACAGTCAATCCGCGTTGCCTCAATTGTTGGAAAAACTTGTTGCGAACAGATTAGTTAACAGTATTAAATCGGTTGTCCCGCCTTGCCAACATAGCTTTATGACCGGAAAAGTTACTAATCTCTTAGAATTTGCTTGCTTTTTCTTCTTTGACACCTTCAAGAATCGTAAGGCGTTTGACGAAATTAGTCATGAGTTACTAACTTAAATAAATAAAATTGGTTTTATTCATGGGCTTGCAAATTGGTTTCGTTCTTATCTTGTGGATAGTAGCCAAAGAATTAAATCTCACGTGTCTGACCATAGAATGATGAAATCTTGAGTTCCATAGGGGACCCATGTAGGCCTAACATAATACAGCATTCGAGAGTACTAATGTATGCTGATGATGTTAAGCAAACAACCGAAAATAAAGTGCCAAAAAGCTTCGAATCTCTTCCTTATATTTCTAGGCTTATCTTCGCAATCTTCGTGACGGAATACCATTGAAGGGACCGTCATGTATATATATACACCACGTAAACTTTGTCATGCAAGCCCACATCCTAAAATTTTTAAAAAGTATTCATTTACGTCACTTATGGGCTTATGTTTAAAGAAAACGAGGTTCCCGCCATGACTTAAGCGTACAAAGAAATACATCAAAATCTAAGCGAATTAGTATAACAAAAAAATTTATTAATAAGACAGACGAAAAATAAGTATTATTGAAATGCCAGTAACAAAGACATTTAGGAATACGACTAATATATTTTTTTTACTTTCGCGAAGAAGGATAAAACTGTTTTCTACAGAATAAGCGATAACCAGGCAGCTATAAGGCAGGAACCTCCTAATGGAGCAAGACGTGGATATGGTGGTTTATTTCCAGTAAAAGCACGGTAATAAAGCGCACCGCAAAACAGAGCAGTGCCAATAATCATAAGAGAGCCAGTCTTAATATTGTAATAAATGTATAAAAAATAAAGGGTATCATCATCAATCGACTAATAGGAAATTGTATGCAATGATAATAACTTACAACAACAGGATGTTTGGTTGAAGGAACACCTAGTAGAGCGATAGAATGAAAGAAATGAAAGCGATTTGCTGTTTCAAAAACAGCTCTTAATTCTCCTTTTTCCGGCAGAACAAGTTCATGGCTGCCAATTGCTCCTAATATTACGGCCGATGCACCACTTAATCCAGCCAATCGTATAAAATTGTAATTTCGCCCAGCCAATCTCCACAGCATGGGATAAGATGTTGTCAAAACCTGTTTTGTAGTACTCACAATTTTTTCAGGCATTTCTGGAATATATACTTTTTCAAGCTCCTATAGATGTAAATTAAAATAAGAAAAAAGAAAAGAAAATAGCATTTTCATTAAAAACACAAACATTTCTCTTACGTTATTTAGCCTAAAATGCTTCCCACCACCTTTACTTAATAATGATGACGTCGTATTAATAAGTGCATTGCTCACTGGATTGCCAATAACAATGTAATGCAAAACCTCGCCGAGTGTCATTTCGCTGTTGTGTTCCTTTTTTTTTGCAAAGTTTCCGATATATCTTTAAGTTTTCGTTTTCAACACAAAATTTATTATTTAATTGAAAAAAGTTGGAATATTATCTGTAAATTTCTGAAACTATCTATCGTAAAAGTGCTAGGAAACGATTGACAAGAAAAATATATTATTCTGACTTCACATTAAACAAAGTACTCTATGATATATATATACAAATACATATGTATTCTCAACTACAGTCTTTTTACTCTGCGCCGATTACCGTTAGAAAATCGGCACTTCGCTTTACGTTATAAAAAAGAAAAAAACCCAACGATATGAAAAGTAATTACTCTTTTTTCTTTTTGGTAAAACAAAACAAGCACAAGCCAAGTCCTTTTAACACAGGTATGTTATAAAAACTGAAGTAAAAATGCAGTTTTTGCAGCGAACATTCAATAACATAGATTTTCCCTCTTAGGGTATACTATACCGCGAAATCCAGTTTAAACGATTTCGACAGATAATAACCGTTATAAAAGAACCTTTTTCAGTGAAACTTTATTGATCCCATCAAATAACGTTTTCTAGATATTAGTTTTGATTCTATAAATCAACGAATTCTAAAAAAATGCTGTTGTCTTTCTATATTAACAGAAATTACCAATACGAAACTTCTGTTAGCTACCTATCTATAAAAATTTTGCAAACTCTATACACGAATTGCATTGGCAGTCATATTAATAAAGCTTTGGTCAGGTACTTTAGTGCATTTTTTCACAAATATTTCGAATCAGTTTCATCAAAAAATATCATGTTACCGCAACTGGGCGCAGATGCAAATATATAGAAATGAGTCCGCGCAAAAAACACTCAAAATCGTCACGTGTGTATTGAATTTGTGGACAAAGCTATAGAGAAGAAGCTAGGCAATTATATTTCTCTTAGAGGGTACCCAATCTTACCTTAATATTGAATTATTTCATCCTAAACGATTAAGTGGCGCTTGCACATATTTGTAATACATTTTTGATCGGTGTTTGTTTTTTATCTCCAGCGTTCTTCAATCAGAAGTTCGCATTGATTTCTGGCTTAATTTGGCGACTAATTTAAAGCATTTCAACTGCATGGATATATAGTATAGAAATATGATAGGTAGGCAATTTCTCTCAAGAATATATCATCACAATAAAGTCCATGATGCAAGTTTCTAGATATTTCAAATTGAAGGAAAAACGATTCTTCCATATATTCTCCCACCCTTTAGTCACAGAAATAAAAACTGAATTTGAAACTTAAAACTTAAAAATTCTAATTTATTCGTTATAGCAAAAAGACAATTCAAGTTTAAAATCGGCGAATTATTTAATTACGATTTGAAAAATAAACTGTCATTTCAAAAATTTTCTGTATAGAGAATTATCAAATGGGAAAAAATATGCAAAGACTGCTTTCGAAATTTTCTAAATTTAACATATCCTTGATATCAAACTAGCAATATATGAGCGGTCAAATTCCAAATATATAACATTTAATGGGATCGCCCCAAATTTCAATATTTTTGTTATGAATTGTAATACCAACTGACGATAGAAATTTTATTATCCCTAAAATATTTTTAACAAATTGCCTAATTAAACAAAAGCGCAGGGATGGTGAATGAAAACACCAAAATTAAACAAACTGGCAATATATGCCGTACGGCTTCTTTGCAAAATGGCGATTTCTCACTCGTTCATTTCATTTTTTGCCTTCACCGATATAAGTAAACTATTAACTCCAAGTAAGTACATATTATCGATTTGTTTTCTTTTTTTTTTTTTTTTTGTATAATATTGTAAAACTGGATTTTACGATAAAGGATGGTTTAACAATTTCCTTTTCATAGCAAAAAATTTTCTTTCTTCATATTAATTGAAAATAGTCGAAATTTTACATCGGAAATTTGTAATTAAATATGTCGTACGCCAGTGCTTAATATGATGATAATATTTTATTTCCTTTTGCGGTTTCCACCAGAGGGTTAAATTCAGTTTATGATTTCTACCCAAAGATGGTCTAAAGGTGTCTGAGATTGAAGCATAATATATGATATAACCTCAATTTGATTGTAGTATAACGTGTTCAATATATTCTGCTTTCGAATTTCTAGAATGGCGGACGCAGCTCCAGCCCGTGGTGGTTTTCGTGGAGGATTCGGTTCTCGTGGTGGACGTGGCGGTCGAGGGCGTGGACGCGGTCGCGGACGTGGTGGCAGAGGACGCGGGGGAAAAGAAGATTCTAAAGACTGGGTACCAGTTACCAAATTAGGACGTTTGGTAAAGGACGGCAAAATACGTTCATTAGAAGAGATTTACCTGTACTCTCTGCCTATCAAAGAGTTCGAAATCATCGACTTCTTCTTGGGTGCTGCTCTTCGTGACGAAGTTTTAAAGATTATGCCGGTACAGAAGCAAACCCGTGCTGGCCAACGTACACGGTTTAAAGCGTTTGTGGCTATTGGTGACAACAACGGCCATATTGGTTTGGGTGTTAAATGCAGCAAAGAGGTTGCCACCGCTATCCGTGGAGCAATTATTTTGGCAAAATTGTCTGTGGTACCTGTTCGACGTGGTTATTGGGGCAATAAAATTGGTAAACCCCACACTGTCCCTTGCAAAGTAACGGGCAAATGTGGTTCAGTGTCAGTACGTTTGATCCCAGCACCTCGTGGCACTGGCATTGTATCTGCCCCGGTCCCTAAGAAACTGCTTATGATGGCTGGTATTGAGGATTGTTACACTTCTGCCCGTGGTTCAACCGGAACCTTGGGTAATTTTGCCAAGGCTACCTATGCTGCTATAGCAAAAACATATGCCTACTTAACTCCGGACCTGTGGAAAGAATTGCCTTTAGGCTCGACGCCATATCAACAGTTCAGCGATTTCTTGGCCGATAAGCCAGGTGCCCGTCATCATGTTGATGTTTGAAGATATAAGAAATTTGAAATAAAGGCTTTAATACATGTTATTAATGTTTGTTTGTATCAAACAGAACATTGCAATGTTTTGAAATCTACAACGATTTTCTTTAAGACTAAGTGGTAGTTAGCGCTCCCAGCTTAATTGTTGTTTGGAAGGTTTTTACATTTAACATATCTTTGATGGCAGACTATGAAAAAGAGAAACAAGATCGCAAAAATAAAAGACTCTGAATTTAATTTTGCATGGGATATAAATATCCAATGTTTAATACAAAATTGACTGAAGCCCCATAATGGCTCGTCCATCTAGAATAAGGGAAGTGAAGGTTATAAATTGAATAGATTGAGAAATAGGTGAATTTATTGCGTATATAAAAACTATATTTAAAAAATAGTATAGATTTACACATTTGCATAGTTTATCAAATCTAAATATGTTGTTGCGCAGAATTGATTTGACAGCGATCCAGATTTTAATCTCCTTATTGTGATAAAAATCAAATAATGGGCACTTTCGATTTAATCATTTTTTTTGATAGCATTATTTTAAATTCACATAAATCGAATCAAAATGTTTAGTCGACAAAAAAACAGGCTTGTATTTATAATATCATTTGTATGGGAATGATAATATAAATGCAAAGAAGACAAACAAAAGAAATAAATAAGTGAGACAATAGTCCAAATAAATTATTTTTAATATATCTAAAAAAAAGGCACAGAAAATAACTATTTACTCTTCCTACCATTTACGAATTTTCGAATTAGGCGGTTTTTACATTCATTAATAGCATCACTTATGCGCTTATACATATCTTGCTTTATATTCCCTTTGAATATACTATTCGGCACCAATTTTATTGTCGAATGAGTTTCTATACGTGGTAAAAATCATTATCGACTATTGTGAACTTGTAACTCTTCGCGTCGATTCGATAGTCGATCCGACGTCGACAGCCATAAACCGAAAAACAAAAATGCGTCGAGTTTATTCTCTGTCGACGACCATAAGTGGCCCCATAATATCAACTGTCGTTAAAAAAGTTTGGTAGTCCTAAAATAAATCCCAAAGTGGGCATAAGGGCAACGATGATGAATAAAAACACCAAAATTGAACAAACTGGCAATATATGCAGTACGGCTTCTTTGCAAAATGGCGATTTCTCACTCGTCCATTTCATTTTTTGCCTTCACCGATATAAGTAAACTATTAACTCCAAGTAAGTACATATTTTCGATTTTTTTTTTTTTTTTTTTTTTTGTATAATATTGTAAAACTGG
>KK499849.1:557243-608275 GCA_000688715.1 Glossina pallidipes | reverse complement strand
ACTTCTGCCCGTGGTTCAACCGGAACCTTGGGTAATTTTGCCAAGGCTACCTATGCTGCTATAGCAAAAACATATGCCTACTTAACTCCGGACCTCTGGAAAGAATTGCCTTTAGGCTCGACGCCATATCAGCAGTTCAGCGATTTCTTGGCCGATAAGCCAGGTGCCCGTCATCATATTGACGCTTAAAGATGCGTCAAATTTTAAATAAATTAAATCAAAATGTTACCTTTAAAGTATACAGTGGGTTTCATTGTAGTTCGCCACACGTTTTTTTTTACCATAAATAAAGTTCTTACAATGCAATGTAAGATAAAAAAAGAGAATTTTCATTTGGTGGTTGCTTTCGCATCGCTGGCGATACCCAAAGCGGTCTATTGCATAACTTCAGCCGGAAGCTCGGTAGTATCAGTCAGATATTGCGAAAAGGTCTAACGGGTAGAATGTGGAAGGTATATTGTGAATTTTTTTAGAAAAAGATCGTAAATCTGTATAGCAAGTGAGGGCAATTTATTCAAAAAATTGTGCAAATTCAGTTGATGAAACTTGAAACGCTGTTTTCAATTCACATTAGTCGTATAGAGCTAGCCTAGTCGTTTTTCAAAAACAGCACGCAGACGAACCCAAGCATGTCGAAAGAAATAATAGTTTATAGATTTAATATGGACCTATGAGAACTTAGGTGATATTTGGTCATGCAGCCTTCAAAAATTGTGATTTTGAGCCATCGCATCTTCGGCACTTTGCTTCCCAATACTTTGTCAAACGTAAGGGAAGGATTTCGCCAGCTAACGTACCTAATTGCACATATTTTCTAACTTACTATCTTTGACATCACATCAGTGAAAGGAAAACAAATATTACTTGATTTCAAATTTTTATTTTTATCTTTTACAGTACAATTAGACTTTTTGAAACAGGGCACATATCAAGTTGCAAATGTTAATTGCACCAGTTCAATGAAGTTTATTACTCTTCAGCTTTTGCGGCAGGCATCATCTAGGATCTAAAGGAAAATTATATATTAGTTATGTAACCCTATTGTAAAAACATTTTATTAAAAATTTAGGCAAAGGGATCAGAACGTTTTAGAAATTCGTCATTGGACTCAGCACAGGTCTGTGATTCTTTTTCGCTCATCATATTTTTTACAATTTTGTTTTATTTTTATCAAAAAACGTACCAATTGAGTAACTATTTTATAATATAATTCTTGCAGAGATCGGTCTGTTGAATAATTTCCCCTTGAAAATAAGGCCAATGATCACGAGATTCGCATGGTTAAAGATAAAACCTCCACAGATACTTTAACATCTGCAATTTTTCTCCGCTCCATATCTGAAAAGTGCGAACACTTATTAATAGACGATTTCTCTTTAATTAAAAGGAAATTAATTCAAAAATTGATTCAGAAAAACAACTAAACATCTTTTTGTTTTTAATACTTTAAAAATTTCATGAAAAATACATAAAACCAAAAAAAATATTAAAAATCAGTCTCGTCATCTTTGTCATCATTATTGAAAACTTCACATATATACGAATACATAAATAAAAGGAATATATTACCTCTCACATTTTTATACAAATATTCTCTTAAGCACGTGGCCTCTTTAAGAGTTTACCGCAATCCGGCCAAGTAGAACATGACTAGCCTATATAGAAAAGATAGTGAAGCGAATAGTTAGAAATCGGGTGAGTGTAGTTAAAATAAGTAACCAAGAAACTAATTATTGAAAATTATCAGACAATCCTAAAACCTTCACTAGAGCAAGCTTCAGGTGGAAACCGCAAAAGGAAACATACAAAATTTATCATCACTTATTCGAATCAGTACTACTATACTTTGGTGAAGTGCGTCACCATTTGACGAAACATTCATACATATTTCTATAAAACTTACCTACTAATCATCAATTTTACAAAATTTTTGTAACGTTAATAACTTTTGTACGAATGCGCTCACTGGATAATTTCCGCTGAAGTCAAAATAATTGGAGATTTTTATGGATCAAAGAGGCGTTCATAACTTAAAATCCTTTGCACACAAACGTCTGTGATGACTTCTTTTTTTAAACCTGGCAAAATATAAAACTTATTATAACACGCAATTCGCTACATTGATGAGATATTATTTAGGATAACATCAAAACTTTATGAATAATCCATCAAATATCAAAAAAGTTTTAAAATTTATATATAAAATTAGCTATCTTACCACACTTTAGCATAATTAAGCTAATGTTCCTGCGGCACGTGCAATCTGTAAGCACACCTATCTGCAAAAGAGAGAGAATCCGTTCATATGCCGACGAATATGACTTTTTGCAAATTCGCTTAGAAACTAATATAAATTCAGTGCTACCAACCATTGGTAATTGTTGGATATGATTTCGCCTTAAAACAAGAGACAATTTTTGCAAATGGGGAGAACATTAGAACAAACGAGAAGACTTTCTTAATTAATTATGCTATGTATTAAGATATTCATCTCTTTATATAAAATGCGTTTAGCAGTTTAAAATAATTGTAAACGTCAATTTTTGCTGATGTTTTTACCGGTAATTTTTTTAAACAACGACTTTTAACGTTATTTGAAGTAAGAAATTGTAATTACGTTAGAAACAAGAAATTACGGATTTTTAATAAGTTATTATTAAAACTGATGTGAATAATTCTTTAAAACACAATCTTCAAGCTTTACATAATAAACAACAATGATTTTTTAAGAATGTACTTAATTTACTTATGACTTATAATTTAAACGTGGCACCATCGAGGGTTTTGCAAGGGTTCATATTCTGGCAGTTCGAACGTAAAATTTAAATGCTAAAGAATTACACCGGAAGCAGTTGTGAAGAAAAAATATTCTTGTCAGGGATGAATTTTTTGTACTTTTTAAAGATTATTGGAAACTGAGAACTCTTCAATAAGCTCTCTTTGTTTGTGCAACGTATTGCACGGCTGTTATGTATATTTTTATAGAATGTTCCAAGTCTTTTATAATTGGTTGTCCTTAGTAAGAAGGAAAAAGTTGAAGCCAAGTGTACTTTTTTCAATAAGTATCAAAGTAGTAGTTACGGATTACGCTTATAAGAAAGTTTATGCACAACTTCATGAGTTTTTTTTTTGGTTCGTAAAAAGTGTGGAACAAGCAAAAATGAAATATGATATGAAATAAAATGAAACAAAAAATCTGTCAAACAGTGATATTCTATTATAGAGCGATTGACGATTGAAGATAGCTTAGATAATTGGTACTTGGACTATTAGCCTATTACTGCCGAGTGCACTGTATATAGTAAGCTTTGATGACAGGGATGTTCGTTTATTTAGATTTACTTCGGTAGAAGATTTGATATTTTTTTTCGAATTATTTGCAATGGTTAAAATAAAAATAATAGTTTAAATTGTGTATAAGACAAACGTTCGGAAGACAAAAATTATGGTAAACAGGCAAGAATCATTGTTTGCTGCTGTTACATTTTTTGCTAAGACGCATCCTGGGGAAGTGTGTGGGAGCAATGGTCTGCCTTTGACACCGAACTCTATAGCAATATTGGGCAGATCACAAAGGTTAAAGGAAATTAAACATCCAAATCTATGTCAATATTTGGATGTAATTAGGGGCAAACATGGTGATTTTGGATATATGTATAGATGAAGGGTATGAAAAACGCCCCTGATTTTGTGTTTATATTGTTGCAGAAAGAACTATAGTGGTGTCAGAATATGGTGGATGTACTTTGCAAGACAAAGCCAAAGAACCATTGGGCACAAATGAGGTGCTGCATATATTTTATCAAATATCACTTGCTTTAAATCAGCTGCACCAACTTAAAATTGTGGTTCACAATTTAGAACCCAGGCATATTTTATTGGATTCATGGAATAATGTTAAGCTCTTCAATTATGGTCTTTACTATTTAACGAGCGGAGGTGATTATGTACCCTTTCCTATTGGGAATATAAAGTATATGCCACCGGAACGGTTGATGGGCTCGAAAAATAATATAAAAAGTGATGTTTGGTCTTTGGGTATAATCATAGCGGAGCTCTTGCTGCAATGTACTTTTTGGCCGAATCTAAAGATATCCAATATATCGAGAAAAATTCTATCTTTTTGCCAGGCACCTAATGTTTTTGAGAAAATCGCGCGAGAACATAATCGATTAGAATTATATCAAAATCTGAGCGAAGATTTATGCTCTATGATTGAGAGCTGTCTGGCAATTAAACCTACCGAAAGGCCTCTACCGTCAGCATTATTGCAGCTGCCATTATTTAAAGAGAATTTAAATAGTTATCAAATAGCACCTAATGAAAAATCGTCAGTGTTGCTCTTACGTATGCCTTTAGAACAAATTTATTATTGGTGGCAATTGGCCGGTGGCGATGTGCAAGCTGACCTAAAAAAAGAGGGCCTGATACGTAGCGAAGCACCAATTCTTTCGATACCACAGGTTGTTTGTTTAAATGGCAACATAATTGGTCCAAAACGTAGCCAATCATATTTAATGGACGATCGTGTGGTACCGCTTAAACTACAAAACCTAATTGAACGGCTAAGAGGCATACCAGCCACGGCTTATTATCCGCTTATTCATTGCCCAAAATTTCCTTATATCTTTGGAGTTGGTATGGATCAGCTACCATTGGTAATACGTGAAAAAGATATTGAATATCAATTTTATAGAGTAAGGCTCTTCTCAAAGTTGTTGACGGTAACGTTGTTTAAACTTTTTTTTAAGTGAAATAAAATTTGATCTATTTTTATAGGGCTATCCTTACACAGCAGAGTTAATACGCAATGAAGCTGCAATTGACATACCACCGCTACTAAGAGGCCCAATATGGTCTTGTCTTTTAGATGTCATACCAAATGGTAGTTACAAGAAAATTGATAAATTTACACCCACCTCAACAGATCGTCAGGTCAATATTTTGTTTATTTTATATATTTTAATGTATTTCAATAATTAATAGAAGATGAACTAACTCTTAGATTGAAGTTGACATTCCGCGCTGCCATCAGTACGATGAATTGCTTTCTTCGCCAGAAGGTCATCGTAAGTTGAAACGTTTATTAAAAGCTTGGGTTACTGCGCACCCACAGTATGTATACTGGCAGGGCTTGGATTCTTTGACAGCACCTTTCCTATATCTAAATTTCAATAATGAGGAATTAGCTTTTTTGAGCGTATTTAAATTTATAGCGCGTTACCTGCAATGGTTCTTTTTAAAGGACAACTCTGCCGTAATTAAGGAGTATTTGTGTAAATTTAAGCAACTGACGGCATTTCATGAGCCCGTACTGGCACAACATTTAGTAAGCATTTGTTTTATACCAGAACTGTTTGCCATACCCTGGTTTTTAACCATGTTTTCGCGTACGTAGCAACTTCCTCTCATATTTCTTATTATTAACCAAGTCTATTTTTCTTTTTGCAGATGTTTTTCCATTACATAAAATTTTGCATTTATGGGACAAACTTATGCTTGGTGATAGCTCTTATCCGCTTTTCATTGGCATTGCAATATTGAAACAATTGAAAAGCACTTTATTGGCATCAGGTTTTAATGAATGCATTTTGCTCTTCTCCGATTTACCAGACATTGTAATGGAAAATTGCGTTATCGAATCTCAAAAAATGTACGAAATTACTCCCAAGAGTATAGCGCATCGTTTTTACGTTAACAGAGATCACGAATTGGGGCCATTTGTATGTTTATTATACCTTCTAAAGTACATCTGATTCTTTTGTTACGCGGTGAACTTCTTCTATAAAAAAAGGCATAGATCCATAAACTATTGCATCCATGCATAATTTCATAGTTTTCAATGTTTGTATGTTCACCAAATGTGCAAAAGCAGTTAAGCGCATTTGCAGCAGTATGGCGCGAAATTATGTGTAGATGCAATAAATTATCGGTTTCGCCCTCGTTACTAAGGACATAACTTCATGTAGAAAATTTTCCTTAATAGAGTTTCGCTTTCTTTAGTCTATGAAAATGAGATTCAATTTAATTTTCTGGATGGAAATAATTTTGAAAGTCGTGTAAAAAAGAATGAGATGTACTCTCAAACATATCTGATTGTATTTGTACTTGTTAGGACATTACATCCGATATTACACTGGCTGATCTGCAAGAAGAAATGTGCCCTCACATTAGTGCGAATGATTTAACTTACATGTTACGCAACACACCCGAAAAAATGCTAACATTAGACATACGCAATATTTCAGATTTTAATCGTGTGCATTTACCTCATAGCATTAATATACCGTACGTGTCCCTGCAATTTGGAGACAAATCGTTAGAGATTCTAAATGTACCGCAACTACAAGAGAAACTTGAAGACAAAATCATCATTTGCATAAGCAATGTACATGAAAATGCCGTTAAGGTAAAGGTTCTTGATAGCATTTCAAATGATGATCATAATTAATTGATATATCTTTACTTGACAGTTTTCAAAATTTCTGGTGGAATGTGGTGTTCCACAAGTTTGCGTATTACACAAGGGTTTTAATATTTTACATTGTATTGAACCAAATATTTTAATTTCGAATTAATTCAATATACTTAAGTAATGCTTGCTTTAGAAAATTTTTTCTATGTGATTTTTAAGTCATAAAATGTTAATTTTATTTATTAAAAAATGAAATTTTTAAATATTAAAATTGAAAAATCAGAGCGATTTTGAATTCATGAATTTTTATTCATAAATGTTATAATAAATTTTACAGAAATTATTAGGTCAGCTTATCCACTCTGCGACTTATGCACTGCGTTGCAATATGAGGCAAAAACGGGCCCGCCGTTAAGGGAAATTATTTAGGGGAATAAAGCGCGATTATGAGTAGGCACGAAGATGTGAGTTATATCATGCGTGTCAATCAGTTTGTGAGTAAACCTTGTGACGCTTCTTTCCAAGGGAAGAACAGCTGAAGGACTAAAATTTGTCGTGTTACTGGATATTTCATCATAACTCGTCATTTAGAAGTCTTGGCTTTTTGCGACATTAGCTAGAATTGTATTATCCAACGATGGTAATGATTCTTCGTTAATCTAATTTGAAAAGGGATATCACAGCTCGTAACCCTTGCAACAATGGATATATTAGTTTGCAGCTTTTTAAGATCATTTATTTCCTCAGTTAATTATGAGAGAGTTTATAAATTTCCTTATTTTCGGGAACCTGATATTGATTTGTTAACAAACCTGTGCGCAGCTTATTCATAGATTAGAAATATGCTCAGCAAGTCCAGACAAACTTTTGAAGACAGCCGAGACCGGTTAAATGAAATATGGGTCTATGACAAATCTTTCTAGACTAACCGCAAAAATCGTAGGGTATACAAATCTGCGATGAAGAAAAAAGCAGTCGAGAACTTGGGACTAACTTGCTGCTTAACATCTTTTATAAACAAGAACAATATGTGAATCAATGAAGTCATCTTGGTGTGTCTATTGAAGTCAGACGTTCTTTAACTTATTATTTACGAATTGTTCTTGATATGGATTACTAAGCATCTAAATGATGGCTATTCAAGAATCAAAAAACGTTCGCTTTCAATTAAATACTCGGATAGTTTGGGTTCTATTTCCTTTGCAATCTGCCCCACCTGTTAATGCAGCGAGTAAAGGTCGTAGTGCCGAAGTTATAAAATTCAATTTTCTGCAAATTTCTGAGTTCATTTCTGGTTCTGGTAATTGAACCTCTATGATTTTTTTTATATAACTAAAATGTAAGCTTTAGCTACGTCTCTCTGGGTTTCTTTTATATAACTAGCTATGAATTTAAAATTATAATAATAAAAAAAAATTTAACATATATTTACTCTTCGCATCAGCGTACAGTTATGCTAAAATCGCAGCATAACACGCAAGCATCGGTGGTTCAGTGGTAGAATGCTCGCCTGCCACGCGGGCGGCCCGGGTTCGATTCCCGGCCGATGCACTTGTTTTTTTTTCTTTATTGCAAATCTCATAATCGCTTTTCTGCTTCACACACATTTTTGCAAATTGATTTTTTTCGAGAACGCGTGTCATTCAGGTTTGCACATTTTGCTTTCGCTTAGAGATTCAGGTTTGCACATTTTGCTTTTGCTTAGAGAACATTTTAATTACTTTCATTTATTACGGGAGGAAATCTTAACTCGATCGAGGCAAAAAATTGGTCAAAAAAACCGGAATGGAATGTCTATAGAACATCTCGTTCTAATAAAGCGATTCGTATAAATCGCCAATTCAGAAGATGTCATAATTCCCTTTTGCATGCAAAGACATCTTAGATTTTTAAGTTGGAAAGAAAAAAATTCACATTAAGGTTTATTTTAAAAAACAAGTGTTTATATGTTTTGACCATTTGAGAATTTGTTCTTGAACTGTGGAAAGGGCAGAAAGATTTCTATTCAACTCAACATAATTTGATAATAAAAGCGAAATATTGATTGATAATTTACTTTAAATTAATGTTAAATGTGAATATTAAAATCATTCAAAAAGTAAAAGCATATTAATTTAGATCGAATTTAGAATGTCTGTGAGTTGTAAGAAAAGTCTACAAACTTTTCGATATGCTCCAAAACATATGAAAATACATAGCAAGCTTTCCAAACCTGCAATATTAGATGTATCAAATCAAGGTGGAAATTAAAAAAAAGTACAAGCTACACATATATTTCTTTTTCAAATTGCCCTATAACTTATAGTTCATCATGACCTGCCAATTTGTATACGTAATTTAGAAGCTCAGGAAGAGAGGGGCTATCGTCGTATTCATTCCATTCCATTTTCCATCCATGTAAGCAAACAGTGTAGGATATCCTTCAACTTGTTGATCTACGCACAAAAGAAAACTCAAGACAAGCCATCTGAAACCAAAAAACGACGAAACGATAGCGGTTCAAGTTCCTCAGACACTTCAGATGATAGTGAGGATGATAGTGATGAAGATTCTTCCCATGAAAACGAAGAGGAACCTACAAAAGGTATGGAAGAAGAATGTGAAAAATTTAAGATTAGAACAGACGAAATAAAGAAAGTTTCACACAAGACGAACACAAATCAAAAACTTGAAAAGCATTCTAAGTCTTTGACCCGTAAGAGTAATAAGAGTTCATCCAGTGACAGTGAAAGTGATGGAAGTGAAGATTCGGAAGATGATAAATCTCGTAAAAAATTAATGATAAAATCTTGTAAACCGATGCCATCGAAAACAGCAAATCATAAAGAATCTAGAACTATTGTTCCACCGGCTATCGAAGATGAATGCAAACGAGAGAAACTCTCAGCCGAAACCATTGATAAACGTAAGCTTGTTGCAGAAACTAAGGATAGCAACGTTAGTGTAAAGCGAATTAAGACTAATTCCGATTTGGCAAACGTATCTGTTGGAGCTTCAAAAAAGTCTCACAATTCCTGCTCCACAGTGCTCCTGCTGACAGTGATTCGGAAGATAAAGATGAACGCAGAGAGAATTTGAAATTATCCTCCAAATTGGCAAACAGAAAACGTACGCAATCTGCAGCCTCAATTTCTGGACATAAAAAAGAACGCCATAATGTATCCTCTGATTCAGATGAACACGTGTCGAAAAAGAAGCGCAAAAAGGCTAAGAAGTCGTCAAGCAAACATAATTCCGATGATGAAACTTCAAGTGATTCGGAAAATGAATCTAATAAGCAAAAGACAAAACACAGCAGCAAAAAGAGCAAAAAACACAAGAAACACCAGAAAAAGAGTAAGAAATCAAGCAGTAGCGATGATGAGAGAATTACCCGCGGGGAAAGCCACAAACGTGGTGATAAACCTATTGGTAAAGTCTCAACGACAGCCTCGATGTTACTGGGCGGTGTCAATGAAGACTTGGAAAAACAACTAAGGGAACGTGCTCTTACATCTATGAAAAAATTGGATTAGTTTCCGATTCAATTCAAGTAAATGTAATGACAGATTTTTACACAATTTTTTAAGAAACGAGCAGAATCTTTCAAAGTAATGTTTTAAGACATGTTTTGGCATGTGTTCTTTTTTTTCCTTTTTTTTTTTTAATTTATTCATCATTTTCAATATTATCATTTAAAAAGAAAATGCCCATTTGAGCGAACGGTTTTGGTGCAGATGCCTAAGGTAAGGATTAAAAGAACCTAACGCATTGAGACGATTCGACAAAATCAGTTTTTAACATTGTTGCTGCGTTGAGTATACGGGTTAAGAAAAGAGGAATTAAGAAATAAAATTTCTTAAGTTTAGAACTATATAGAGCGTAGCAGCCGGGTAAATATAAAATAAGATTTGATGACTATATTCCACAGGTCGATAGGTAAGTTCTCTTATTTGTTGTTTACATTTTGGCTTGTACAGTATATTAGAATTATTAAATGTTCGTAAGTCGTTGATATTGAGCTAAACGAACTTACTCGTGTAGGAAGTACAGTACTCTTTCCTTCGTGACTTCTATAATTTTTTAGAAGCTGCGTTCTTTTCCTATGATTTATACTCCTTTATTTTCTCTTGCACTCCTTTTCCATTAATATAAGAAGGTAAGAATGAAGAGTAGTGTGCGATCAAAAAGAAAGTATTGAAGATTGGAAAGTTCAATAGAAAGAAATTATCGCAATTTATGTTTAAATAGAAAAAAACAAGAAAGAAGTTGTATTCGACTTGGGCCAAATCCGTTCCATCTTCCATACAGATGCTGCAGGACTACCCATAGAATATATATGTAAATTTTTATCACTGTATCCGTTACGATACATAAGTAAGGAGCAAAAAGCGAAATTTTTTTTTTTGAAAACACAAGTGGTCTTATGTTAGGTTATACTTTGGGCGTATGATTTGACGGATTTGGTTTAGTCTCAGTACCAATTTGCGTGCGAGGACTTCCAATGTTTCTGGTAAATTTACAGCAGATTTCTTTTTGTCAGAAGGATAGATATAGGTCAGATATAGGCCAGATACACAGACGGACAGCCGAACAACTCGGTTTAGAATTTAACACTGATTGAGAATATATAGGGCACAACTTGTACGATTTATTTATGTGATTATAATATTTTGAAAAGATTTTGGGAAGAAGCTTACCTCATAAATTGTTATCGATTTCTTTTTGAACTTCATTGAAATTATTGAATTTTCTTTTTGTTTAGGGAGTAGAGAATACTTTTTTTTTTTTCTTCTTCCTCTCCAATTCCGCAAATCAACAACAAATCAATTCACGACACTGAACAGAAAAGGTTTTGCGACTGTGAAATCAAGTCAGCAGAAATGCTCTGCATAAGTTTTGCAGTTTTGTGTCCGTGTTTTATGGACAATATGTCCAATCTGCCCAATAAGGGCACAAGTTCCCTGCCTAGCGAGAAAAAGGCTAACGCTAATGCTTTGAATAAATAAATCGACGATTTTTATTCTTATAGGTTTTATGAGGCTAGATGTGACGTTTTTTATATTTTTTATTTTTCACATTATTAACGGTTATTAAAAATAAGAAGGAAAAAAAATACAATATTGCATTATCATCGTTACACAATGAATGAGATTATAAATATTAGAATATATATATATATATATATATATATATATATGTATACATATATATATATATATATATATGTAAGACTAAATGATTACTGTTATCTTAAATATTTTTTCTTTACAAATTGTGAATAAAAGGAAGAAAGTGTTATTGTTTTTTGTTGATTTTTTTCTTTTTTCTTTTGCTTATAATGATTTCATTAAAAATAAATTGCGGCTAATAAAAAGTGTATGTCTGGCTAAATAAATTTATCGACTAATTTTTCTTAGCTGATGTGAAGAATTGTTTTTCATTTTTTTTTTTTTTGTTGCTTTTGTCATGATTATTAGTTTTATACATATTTAACTTTAAATTAAAAATTATATTATAGTACGCGGCTATATTGCCTCGTGATGTATGTGTAAACGTTCTTAAAACAAAAAATAAGAAAAAAAAATTGAGGTTAAAAAAATTTAAACATCTATTAGCATATGTTCCGATTAATGTTTAACATATATATAAACATATACATGTTTTATATATACATAAACATGTTTTATATATATATAAACATATATATATTGAAGTATGTATAAGTGCGTCTCTGTGTATACATATGTGTGTCCGTCTGTCCTTGTCCTTGTCCGTGTATATGTATATGCCGTCCGTGTATATTAGTATGTGTATGTATGTATGTATGTATGTATGTGTGTGTGTGTTTGTGTATGTGTTTGTGTGTAAGTCTTCGTTTACGGTTATATATATACTAAATATTCGATTAGTTTCTTTTCTATGCGATTCATGTAAAATAGTTTCAATTGTCTGTCGATTGCTGGGTATACTTTTAACTTAAAATATTTGCATTATTATTATTATTATTATTCATTCTATTTGTTACTTATTGGCGAGAGATTCTTTTACACATATATATATTCATATATATATATATATACATATGTGTGTGTACATATATGTATATAAACATATATATACATATGCATATAAGTTTCGAGTTTTAAATTATTTTTTTTTTTCATTTTAATTTAGGAAGAGTTTCTACTGTCTCTTAAAATAGGACAAGTTTTCTCTGAATGCATGATTTTTTTTGTCCCAGTTGCTTGCCTAAAATATTTATTGATTCTATTGTCTAATTAAATAAAATACGATCCTTTAATATCAGTGGCCTTTGTCTCTTTCTCTTGAAGTAATTTTCTTCTTTCTTTCTTTTCTCTTTTATTTTTTTTTTATATATATATATTTTTTTTTTTGTTTTATTATTTTCCCAATAAAGTTAACAGATTCTTCGGTATCCTTGGTTTATATATTTACATGCCTGATTCTGCTATACCTTCATCATCTGTAAAAAATAATGCAAAAATGATTATTTTAAGAAATTTATTACGTAACTTAAATAATTAGAAATATATTTATAATGAAAAAAGTCAATAATCTTTAGATAGTCAATTAATAGATTTCAGGTAGAGTTTCGTGATTTTATAAGCAATTTCCACACAATCTACTAAAGGGTGCCACAAAATCTACCAAATTATGTAATACGGCTTGGAAGAGAATCTTCCAATCTTTGCTATCCATCACCTTGAATTTAATTTATAAAAATAATTACAGGCATGTAAGTTAACCGACTGTTCATACATTAACTTCTTCGTTGATCTTCGTTGGAAATATTTGCATCAATTTTTAAATCAATATTTATTATACGTAATCAATAATAGTCTTTTGCTTCGTGTCGTACATTTATTGGATAATCGCACGAAATGCACAACATTCCGGTGTTTATTGGGTTATTGTGGGGGAAGTATGCTTATTCTCAAAATTGATCTACGGTTATTCACTAAGAGTAAATAGATCAAATAGTGTCTATATAACTCAGTGAACGGAACGAAAGGCCAGGACTTAGAATCTTACGTTAATCAACTATACATATGACAATTAACTGATCTGTAATGTGTATTTGTGGTGAGCACAAACGCAACGACAAATATAGTGCTTTCTCATCCCCTTCATGATGAGGGAATGGGAACAAAAAAAATTGTCTCTAAGAAAAACTAAAACATATTCAAACAAATCCTATTATATCTCTTAAGGACTTTTTTTTTTAAATAGTTGCTTTCCTAATAGTGGTTTTCGGAGTGATTGATTTTTGTATCATTGTCCAGAAAAGTGAAGTATCCATATCGTTTGTGGTGATATTATATTAATTTCTTATTTTTTTTTTCTAAAGAAAATTACTGTTGAAAGGAAAGCAAAGCTAAAAGAAATATGCTCCCTAGAGGCCAATACCTGGGGAACGGTTGCGAGAATTCAAGAATGCTTACTTTGAAGTCAATGGTAGAAGTGGTCTAAGGCGATTGGAAATTTTTAAGTTCTATGCTTTGTAACGAAGATTAGAAACTAGGCAAAAATGACGCCGATATGATCGAAACTCACTTCTCGGTGAGAGAATATTATATATTAACAAGGGGACATTTCTTGCATTGCACTAATTTTACATCAGTCTAATCACAGATAATCCTGCATAGGAACCTGGTGCAGTGGAATCTGCAGTCGGGAATGGTGAACAGCAGTTGTGGCAACAATTTGATTTGAAGTCAAAGGCAAAACGTTCACATAATTCAAAGAGAGAGAGAGAGAGAGAGACCGAGGTATGGTAAAATGATGTATGGCCAGTTGAAATTTCCTAAGGCAGCGAGCAAAGGAATTCAACTGCTTGGATGAAAAATCTTATCGCACCTAATATTCTTTCTTTTTATTACCTTTTTTATTCCCTAAAATTGCTGGTTTCAGCTCTTTTGGAAACACTTAGAAATTATATGATTTAGGGTTTGTTTCAAAGCCAATAGATCCTTTGACCGGGAAATGTGAAAAGAGCATTGTCGTTAGCAAATCATATACGTTATCATGTTTCTATTATGTCTAAAAATCGAATTTCTCGACCTCTTTTGATAAAATTCGTATTTAGTAACAGTATTCTATATATACAAAGTTTTATAATCAAAGTAGCCACCATCATAATGTATGGTCCTTTGCCATTTGTCGGGTAGTTTACGGATGCCCTCACTGTTAGAAACAAGAAGTACAAAAAATATAGTGACCGTGAGCGGAAGCTTTGTTGACGATCCCAATTTATCGACTATATGAGCGACGTGCTGTAGTCGAATGTAGTCATGCTTTTGTGACTAATTTGTGACGTTTAGAATAGTTGGATTGCATCGAGGTGTCACGACAACATCTCGCAAAGGAGACAAAAGGATAATCTGATTGTGGAAAACCTTGATGCACTTATTGAAAAATTCTTCACATTTGAAGGAACTCTAAAAAAAATTTAGTATGGGGGTATCGGTAATGGCGCAAAATCAAAACAAAAAAGAACACTATGAAGCGAATATTTTTATAAAATTTTAAAATGATCTTAATAGCTGTGAGTCTTCATTATTTGAATTTTGTCTGGAAGTTATGGACGGTCAGCTTCCTTTGCTAGATAATGAAATTTTAAAGTTTTATGACTAAGATAAGTAAAAATTAGAAATAAAAAATGTGCTTTGTTAGTTGCAAAATTTTGAATTAAAAAAAAAAAAAAAAAAATTAAAAAATTAAAATAAAATCTTACATGATTTTCAAGCTACCATCCAATGTATTAATAAATCTATAAGATATAGGATATGATACAAACCCATAAATGGATTGGCATATATAACGCCGCCATTTTCACCAATGCCACCTGAACTACAATCACCACCACCGTTATTACCACCAATTGTAACACCGTTTACGCTATAAGCACCGACACCGTTAAGTCCTTTTTTGAAAGTATTTTTTGTGAACTTTGTGTAAGTTTCCCCATCAGCTACAATGGTAGCAATATCATCGTCGTCATTGCGAGTATTACAACTACTGCCCAATAATTGATCATAACAACTAACGTCTGTGCTAATAACATCAACTTCCATATCGTCGTCATCGTCTTTTTCCAAGCTGTTGCGGTTACTGCCACCTAAAGAACTATGCATAGCGTGTGAATCTTCGTAACTACCGCCGCCGCTATCATCGTTAGCATTATTCGATTTCATTTCGATATGTGTACCGTATTCTTCTTCATATAAAGCTTCTTGAGCTTCCTCGTCGACTTCCAATGAACGTCGACGAAAAACTTCATCTTCTAATTCCTGATCAGGGCCGCCCGAACCACAACCTGATCCAGAGCCTGAGCCAGAGCCAGTATAGGAACCATTCGGTTGACCATTATGACAGTTAGTAACCATAATGTCTTCTTCAGCAAAACTGAGACGGGGATTTGGCATTCCCATAACATTACCGCTCCCAATACTGCCCACCAAACTATTTCTGGGATTATTTTTAAGATGCGAGGTATTGCAATTGTTGGGCGTTATAATTTCGTGACTTAAGCTATTTTTAATATCACAGGTGGAGGCGCTGAAAGTAATTAATTGTGATTTACGTCTGTGCTGTAGGGTAGCATGACCGTTAATAATGATACCACTGCCACCATTCGATAATTGTGTATTCGCACTAAGGCTGCTGGTCGTGTTGCCGCCGATGCTTATCACATCGATAGAATTCTCTTTACAAATCATCGAACTTGGTTTATTATCTACCAGAACAATAACTACCGAATTGTTGTTATCATTCTGATTGACCGTATGTCACCTATCAATTGAGTCCGTGTTACTGTAACCTTGCTTCTGATGACCACTAGTGCCAAACGTAGTTGTCGAAGCTTTCAAAATCGAACCTTCATAGTCAGTGAGTGGTTGTTGGTCGTCATGTATGACAATAGCATTCTCTTTATCAATAGCTTCTGCTTCTTCCGGATGCAATACTTCTGACAATTCGTTAGGATGATCTTCAACGATGGCTACTATCTCTCCATTCTCATCAAATGAGATTTCTTGACCTTGTCCTAAGATTCATTTGTTTTCATTTTTGTTTTTCAGTTTTTTTTTTTTTTTTTTTTTTTTTTTTGGTAATGTTTTTTCTTTATATATTTCCATATTTTGCAATTTTACGCAACAATTTTTATTATTTTTTTTTTTTTTTTGTTTTTTTTTTTGGTAATGTTTTTTTTTGTGAATTTCATGTTCATTAAAATTCATGTATTGATGTAGAGTGTATAAAATGTAATGAATTCAATTTGATAGGAGTTTTAGGCGATGTGCGAAGAAATAGGGAAAGAAAAGATAAATTTTATAATGCTTTGGTTAGTTACAGGTTTTTAACCCAACACCGATGGTGTGATTATTAATCAAAAATATTTAAATAATAAATATAGAAAACAAAAAACAATAATAAATCAAATAAATAAAGCAAATATTATTACATGATGGAAAAATATGCAAAAGTTATGCTTTTATTTAGTTGTCAAATTCTTATAGGGAATTTTATTTAATCCGTGAACAGGTCACAAAACTATTTTCGGTGAACCTTGAATATGCATCATATGTGACGCATGTATATATCTTCAAATTTTTCTTTAATTGTCAATACATCAATGAAATAATTGGTAATATTTTTCAAAAGCTGTAGGTAAATACACTTTGCGAACATCAGAGCTGTATCTGATAAATAGTGAATTTCACGGTCAACTTGATCAGCGAAATTCAGCGAAGAATAGTTTTGAAATCTTTGAAATACGTAGACCTGGTTCTAGACTAATTCTATTTAGAAAGACATAAAAATCAACGATACCTACATATTTTCGAGTTTGCGATGCGTATTTTTAATATGTGATAAAAAATGAAATGAGAGAAAGTAATAAAATCCGAATTTTCTGGTAGTGAATGCGGAAGTGCAAATAGTACAAATAGGAATGTAATATTTTAATACCCGGCATTACTTCTGATACAAGGCTATATTAACTTTCTGCGGATGTACGCAAGATGCAGGAGGATTTGATAAAGGCCCCATCCCATTTTGTTATATTGATCGGTTCAGAATCACTTTCTGAATTCATCTAGACTTGTCTGTCCGTCCATCTTGTTTGTTGTGTTCAATGTACAGGCTGTAATTATCGAGATATTTTGATGAAATTTGGTACACTGATGTGTTTTGGCCCAAGGACAAACGTTATTGAAAATGGTTAGGATAGGAAAGCTTTTTCAAACACTTCCCATATAAAGTCTTACCTTGAGAAGCCCTTCAAAGAGAAAATATAGTAATTTTTAGAAATTGGGGATAAAAATCGCTTAGTAATATTATGTGGACATTCTCAATTAGTGTGGAAACTTTACATCGGATGGGACAATTTTTTGAAGCCTTGAAAATTGAATCATTATTTGGTGAACAGGCCTAATTTCCAACACTTCTTGATGAAAATTCCTTTATAATAATACTTTGACATAAAGACTAAAGCTACCGAATTAGGATCAAGTAAAACTGTTGTTTGGATCTTAACCCATATAAGGATTCCAATGAAAAATAAGGCTTTATATAACAAAAAGGTTTAATTTCGAATATTTTCTAATGAAGATGTATTCTTAGCAATTCAACCATAGGAAATTTGGATCATATAAATCTATTTTTTAGGCAGAGCCATATAAAGGCGTTCGGATGAAAGCAAACCCTTCTACGGCGCCAAAGCCTAATGTGTGGTTTGTTATGACGGAAGCAACTGGAAAATAATGAAATTTTCAAGATATGAAATAAGTTTGCTAAATTTAGCCCACATTAACGGTTGAGTATACTGCAATGTTAGGGCTTTGACGAAAATTATGAATTTAAAAAAAAGTAGTGTAAAATACTTGGCACTTTAGGGTGTCTAACGGGTGACCTTGCCCAACTATAACATTCTTATTTATGTTCATTAAAAACCCAGTTTCTCTCAAATTTCATTTTTAATTGATATTTTAAACCACATCTAAAACGGTTAGTTTTATTACTCTTAGAAAGCTGCATGCAGTTAGTATGACTTCCTCTCTTGTCTATTTATTGTTGAAATATATGGAATTCCAACCGTTGAGGTATAAAGCCGAATGGGGACTGAAAAGCCTCAATTTGCATCGATAGTTTATAGCAATCGTCATTTATCTGTAATTTAGCTTGACAAGTTTTCAGTTAATAAAAAAAGAAGGAAACCTCTCCTTCCTTGATTGGTAATAAAAAGACTCATTTCAAAGTTCTTGTTTGTTTATGTTTCAATTTTTATCTATCAACCATCGTAATATTCTTTATTTCGATTAATTTTTTAACGTCTAGCGGTTTTACGAATTTCAGTATAGCTTTTGACATCTGGAGCTGTTACCGCATCCAAATATTTTTATCCGAACATGATTGAGTTTGGACTGAAAAATTACAATTTATTAGAACAATGTAATCAAATCTCGGAATTTTAATTGAATGTACGGACGCTAAGCATATTTGTAGAGGATAATATTAACTGTATTTGCATATTTTTCACATCATGTTTAGAGTAATCTAAATAAACCCCCAAAGAAAAAAGAAAAAACACAAAAAGAGTATAGATATTTAAAATTTACCTTCATAACCCTCATTATCATGAATTTCTCGGGGAGGACCTACAATATTTTCTTTACCCTCTAACACAGCCAATAAGCACTGATGTATACATATGTACTGTTGTTCTGTTTGAACCATCCATATGCGTTCTGAAAATGATAAAGTTTAGATTTGCTATATGAAGCGTTTAAATATATATTCGTGTACCTTTTCTCATGGCAAAGACAATGCCAAATATATCTACATAATCTGAGGTATTAATCTGTTGCAATATACGATCTAATGTAATAAAAGTGCCCGAACGACCGACTCCAGCACTACAATGTACTACAATAGGTCTTTGATCTGTGCCGATGCGATCGCGAAATGCTCTCACGAAGCGTACTAGAGTTTGCGGTGGATTTGGGACGCCGAAATCGGGCCATGTTGTGAAATGAAAGTGTCTCACTATTCTTTGCTCACTACCCTAAAATTTTATTGTATTAGTTATTCACAAATAATAGAATAAACAAGAGAAATTTTTGGAAATTGAAAACTCACTCTGCACACCATAAATTCAGTCATTATCCAATCAGGATAATGGCTTGCATTTAATATCTGTACTTTAATGTCGCCGTAAAAGACTGGAACCGTGTCGTTAGGCCAGTATTGATCACATTTTTCACGACCTTTCTCGAAGCAGCGGGTTAACATAACAATGGCTCTAGAGTTACTTTCCCAGCACATACGCCAAAAGTCGTCACGTGTCGAATGTAAGGGACCCTGAGTAACTATGAATTCACGCGGCGAATTATGGCCCGGCACGTAATTGGCATTAATGTAATCTGAACCTTCATCATCGTCGACCGGTTGCAATTTGAAACGTGAATGATCATATGGCAAAATATTGGTGAAGCGGTTCTTTGGACGATTGCACGGCAAATCAGCAAAAGTGCATGGCAAATCTCGACCGACATGTTTTAATTCATCGAATTCTTCACTAAAGCGAAAATCTGAATCGGCCGACATCATGCGATAATGTTCCGCAAAATTTTTTATTAATATAGGGCGATTTTGTTCGATAACGCTATCCGGCAGCGACATATTGTCATTAGCTCTTGAGTCCTTAGTAGTTTTACGGCAATTATTACGACGCCGCTTATAAAAGACCAGCGTTACCAGCAAGATCAGTATAATCGTTAAAGGGACGGTGACGGCCACAATTAACGAAGTATTATCTTGATCTATATCGAAAATGAATTGAAAAAATAGGTTCGAATTAAAAAAAAAAATGAAAAGTGTAAAATGAATGAATTGAAAATGTTGAAAGAAAACTCTCTCCTTAGTTTTAATAGTTGTACGTTTTCACTTACCGCGTGAAGTTAGGAGATCTTAGATTTTTGTTTTTAAGGACAAGACATGTAAAATAATTTTTTGAAAAAGTTGTCAATTTACCTACGGAACCCGTAAGCCCAAATTTTATAAGACCCCCGTTTATTATGTGTAACATTCTTACCTGTTTGTATTGCAAAACTATAAGCGGTGTCGGTGAATTTATCGGGCGCTGTAAATGCGCGCACCTTTACGCGATAGGTGGTGCCCGATTTTAGAGGGCCATTGCAATAACCAATTTTCCGATTTTCGCAATTATCTGTGCCGATGGTAAAGTCTTCAACTGAGCGATTTTCAAATGGATAATACGGATCAACAGCTTGATATGGTAACCATACGCTGTATGATTGAACGTCGTGCCAACTGGGCATTTCTAAACCAGAAGCGTTCTTGGTATCATCTTCAGCGACAATTATCGTATACCAACGCACCTGCAATGTAAAGTAAAAAAAAAAAAAAAAAAAAAAAAGCAACAATTATATGGTATTTTTTTTTAAAGTTCCTCTTTTAGAACTTACTGGACCGTTTTGATCGGAGAAATAATTTTTACGAAAACGTATTTGTATTGTCGATGAGCTGCGGTAAACTTCGGTGGGTACCACTTGTGTTGCCGGTCTAGGAGGCGCCAATATTGGCATTGTTTGTTTAAATTCTCTTTCAGGGCCGTAGCCAATGGATGTCTTTGCTTGAATTTTAAATACATACGTTTCGCCGGGCTTTAAACTCTTTATCGATCCTGTGGTTTCAGATGAATCAAAATCTACTGTTCGCCTTTCGCTGGCATTATTTATATTTACGTATGTAATGGAAAATTGACGTATTATACCATTAGCTTCACTTTGTGGCAAAAGCCATTCGAACAGTATTTCACTCGGCTCCACATTTATCGGATGAAATCTTTCAACTTTGCCTGGCACTGCTTCATTAGTACTGAAACTAGCAGACAACGGTGAACTGCTACGCAATACTGATGATTCTGTACCAGATCTCACTACTACAGTAAATGTATAATTCCTATGTGGTTTTAAATCTGTTATAGTTATTTCGTTTCTATTGGTTATATTCTGAGCTAAAATATTATCGGCGGTGAGATATTGAACATCGAAATCGTTGAATTCTCCTTTTGGTATATCCCATCTTAAAGATATTTCCGTATCGCTAATGTTCGTGGCGTGTAATTGCGTTATCGGTTCTGGGAATAAGCGATCTTGTCTCTGTATAGGTAAACTGGACACACCTCCACTTACTGTCCATACTGTGATGTTGTATAAACGGCCTGGCACTAGACCAGTAAACGTTACTTTACGATCAGTATCGTTGGCTAGTTTTTCTTTATCTTTAATTTCGGGATCACCTAGAGAGAAGCGGTAAATGTCAAATTTCGACGATGACTGCGGTGTGGGCGTATACGATAATGTAATCGTATCTCGTTCATCTTCTTGTTTATCATTGACAACAACAACTTCAGATTGTATAAGAGGCATAGTTCGTGTGGAAAGATGAGTAGTTCCCGAATATATGCCATATGAAGTAGTCTGAATATCAAATTTATATTGCACACCAGGCATCAATTCTCCAATTAGCACTCGAACAGTGGAAATATCATCAGCTGTAGGGACAAAAATTGCATAAGTATTGTGTTCATTGGACTTTTATAAATTAGTTTGTGATATAAGACTTACTTGACTTATTTTCCGAAACATTTTTGGTTTGCGTTTTTGCTGGACTGTCCGTAGGCCACCAATTCAAAATATATGCCTCAACACGACCTTCAGGTTTAGGCCATTCAAGGGTAATGTTGCGTGAATCCACCAAAGGTATAATATTTGAAACTGGATTTGGCGGTACAGTGGTATTTACTTCTTGAGGTGACGGACTTTCCACACCAAAACTAACCGTGTTCACTTGTATCGTATACTTCTCACCTTTGGTCATATCTGTAATTTCCGCTTCCGTTGTGCGTACGCTAGGTAAACGAATCCATTGCTGTTCACTTCCGGTACGATAACGTATTATGTATTCGGTAAAATTGCTATTTTCTGGCGGGAGCCAATGTGCTAAAACTGAATTACTTCGGACCGTCTCAATTGTCAGATTTCTAGGAGGAGTTGGATCTAAAAAAATTCCATAATCCTTTAAATCGATAGTTTTATGTGAAAGAGAGAATTGAACTTACAAACTGCTTGAAAATAAGCATGAGGTTCACTTCTCAGGCCGTGGCTTACAGCGAAAACTTTTACTTCGTAGCCCGCGCCGGGATAAAGATTTTTAATAACAAGTCTTGACTCTTTAGTAAACACTGTACGCACTTCTGAAGTACCGTTGCGGGAATATAATACTTCATATTGTTCCTGTTTCGAGTTTACATCACTTTTCCAGCTAATGTTTAAACCCATTTTTATGCTCTTCAAATCTTCTATAATAGGCGAAGATGGACGTGTTACTACAAATATTGTCGTTTCATTGGATTCCATTTTCTTCGATAACGCTTGCACAGAAACTGAATAATTTCTACCAGGCAATAGACTTTCCAGACTAAAACGTGTTCTTTCGGTCGATAGAGTGCTTGTGTCGCCATTGAAAGTTTCCAATTCATGATAAACGATACGGTATTCATCTTGGGCGCTAGCCGGATCCGGTTCCCAAGCAATAATCATACTACTTGTCTTGTCGTCGTTGAATGAGCGAAGATTACGCACTGGCAAAGGTCTTAACGTGACGTCACCTGTAGCTGGCCAAGAGGTCACTTTACCTGAAACCGTCTTCACTATCACATTAAACGTTTTGCCCGGTTCAGGTATATCGCGAAAATCAAAATAGGCTGTCGTATCATCAGTTCTAGGTACGTTCGATTGACGTCTCGAGGCAGCAAAGGAAACTTGGTATTTATCAAATTCAGAAACGCCTTTCGGTGCTTCCCATAGCACACGAAATGAATTCGACGTAATAAAGTCCTTATCAAAGGTTACGTTCAACGGTCGCAAAGGTACGGTACGATATTGAGCTGTTGTTGGTAAGGAAATTTCATCTTCTGACATAGTTTGGACTGAAATATTATAGGCGCGACCGGGTACCAGGCCTTTAAAGGCTGCCTGAGCTGGACCGGGTGGTTCACCTTCCTTCTCGACATACAATACACTTTCTAGGGCATCAGGTGGTTCGATAGACACTTTGTAGTGCGTATATATGCCAGCTGGATAAGGTGGCTGCCATAAGACAAGTAGCGTTGTTTCATTACGAAACCAAACGATAAATTTACCCGGCGTATTAGGTTCTGTTGCAGACGCCGCACAATATACGTTTTACATAAACATAACCATGGTAGTACGAATGATGAGACAAAGGAGAATAAGAGCGAAATGATACGATGAAGCCAAAGCATACACAAAATATTGTGTGGATAAAAAAAAGAGAAGAAATTGTTTGGGAAAAAAAAGGAGTTGAATGATTTTTGGTAAAAATTGTGAAAATCTTTGTAGAATTTTATGTAACATTGTTTTTATGAATAAGTGATTAAAGTAAACGCATGCGTTCTATGTAGAAATGTATGTAAGCATTCTCTGCAATTAGTGAAGCATACGAATAAAGATACATTCTTTAAATTTTAGGTATATCAGGTATGACGGATGCTTAAATAAATTATTCTTATCATCAATATATTCAATGCGTGTGTCAGTTTAGTTTTTGATACTAAGTAATGGGAGACTTTATACGATGAGTATATATGCACGTTTTCGTCATATCCATCCATCCAACCATCCATCCATCCATCTGTCAGTTTATTAATAAATTTCTCGAAGAACAAAGAGACCGATATCAGGTCAGGACCGACATGTGATCAACTGAAAATTGAATATAATTCTATAAAAAAATCTCTTGGGCTGGAGTGAAAGGGATGAAAAAGCTAGCGCATCTCATCTTTTATCAATGGTGCAAACAAAGAAATGGAAAATTTTGCTAGTAAAACTGAATCTGATCTGATTTTTAACATTAATTCATTAAATAACCTACTAATAACTCTGCCTAGACATTGCCGAATGGACAATGGGTATCAATTACATAAAAAAAAAAATAAAAAAAGAAAAAAAAAGAATGCATAAAGCATGAGGAAAAACTAATAATTTTTTTACCTTTTTTTTGTTAATTATTCATATTGCATTTCATATATAGGATATGTTAAGGCATTCAAAAGAGTTTTTTTAAAGAAGTTCAGTCTTAGAGAGTAATGGAAATGCCAACCAATTCAATATCTAATGTATCGAATGTGACGAGCTCTGCATTAATATTAAAATTTTTAGAACTTTCAGATCAAGGTGGAGAAGGGGTCATCAACAATCGAAATTATATATTTACATAATTCTTGATATTGCAAATAGATATCTTTGTGGGTTTAACGTGGGTACACTACCGTGAGGGCTTCAGCCCCTCGTGTGAAACCCCTAATGGAAAAATGCGAATTCAATATCTTGAGGGTGATTAGGCCCCGAGTGTCGCAAGGGCATATGGACATGAAGAGTGAGGCTTAGCTTATAACTTTCGTCTTTTGAAGGATCATGCGCACCCGGCCATGTGTGCTCGTGGATATTGCAAAAAGTGCATTAGAGATCCATCAATAAGGCAATGCAATTAAAGAATTGGGTGCCACTTGCTGGGAAGCATTTGCTCGCATTTATAATTTATATTAAGATTTTCTATATCAAAAATCACTAGCTGTTTTAAAAATTTCGCCTCAGCTCAACCTTGCACAAAATTTAGTAAAAGCTCCGCCCATACGAACAGTCCATTTTCATCCGTTTCTTTTAAAGTCAAGCCATAGTGTTTAACCTCTTTCTTCTTGTTATGCTTAACTTTGCCAAGTTTATTATTTACTTTTGAAATAGTCCGCGTTTCAGCAACTTTCGCCAATTAATTGTCTCCGATTAATAGTTACATTAGCATGGAAAAATCTGATCTTTTGAAAATGAGATTTGATAAGTAGGACCGTTATTAAAAAAAGACCTGTAAATGATAATATTTTGTGATGAAGCATCCGCAAGACCGAGGGTGTCTCAAAATTCACCTAAAATTTGAATTGTATCCCACTTGTGCGGTAAAGCGTTTCTAACAAAAAAGGAGACTGCTTGACAGTTGACAGTTCAAGGTTATTGAACGTTGCGTGTTACATAAAAGAACAACGCGTTTTTATTGTTGATAAATATTGTAAAAATTACGAAAATTTGGCAGTCATAGTTCGCAGTTCTCGTCATCTTCAGCGACGAGATTTGTTTTCACTTTGACGGCTTAATCGAGAAAATTGCCTCATTTGGGATTCAGAAAATCCACGAATGATGGTTGAGAAACGTATCACTTTTTGATACGGATTTTGAGCTGGACGTGTCATCAGACCATTTTTTTTTCGAAAATTTAAATGATCAGGCTAATGAATGGTTTTTGCGACGTGATAATCACGTTTTTTGTGCCTAAATTGCAAGGCATGGACAGGCATGATTTGCTTATCAAAAACTGCTGTACATCATATGTTGATTCAAAACTACGGTATGAAAAGCCTGTACGCGATACGGGTGCCACGATACGATAAAATGAAATAGTTTTCATTGATTGGTTTCAAAGGTAAAAATAATCGACCGTGAGTAGTATGTGTTAACAGTTTGTGTGATTAAATTAAGAGACATCGATCGCATTTTACGGCTGCGTAGTTGAAAAGCGCACCTATCAAATTGATATGTTCACATTCAACATCCCAGCGCAGTAGATCATAGTTTACGTTACGATTAACGAGTGATCGCAAGCTCTAGAGAAAATGTTCGATCTGATCATAAAGACAAGAATTGGTGGACCAGATCATGTGATTGAATGACGTTTGACTTTTCTCCTTGGGTTTTTACGAAATCTAAGCTTTTGCGCCAATAAGCGCACAATCACTCATAATTTAAAGGAGAAAATTGATCGATGTACCACAAGCCATTAAAGAATATTTCAAGAAAATATAATCCATGTCCCAGTCAAAAGTCTCGAAGGCTATTTATTACCCAATAGCCAATTGCTAGCTATTCCATATCTAATCCTATATCTTGAATCTTTCGAATTGAATCAATCGAATTGAATACATTAATCATTTTTATTCATAAATCTGTCCTTCCTACCAAAATTATATTTTCTTGTGACATCATTTATTCTCGCGATTTCGCAGTTGTTTACAATCTAAATCTAGATGATTAGTAGGATTTAGACATGCCAGTGATATATAGCATTATAAAATTGTAATGTTAGAAAGTACTTACAGAGGTCAAACAGTTAAGAAAATTATATTCAATCGTCAATCACTTGGTGCAGCTATCGTCACCAAAACTTTAATCTTACTTTGTTGGCAATCATCGATATGACAACACTTGTCGGTAATTTCCGAAAGAAATGTAATTCTTCAGCTATTATTAGCCCATTCAGTCAAATTACTTACTTGGCTTGCGGACAAACTAAGGAAACTTGGGAAGAAGTTTCACTTTTGGAAATTTTATTGGCGGCCAAGTAAAATGGTAAGTGGTGAGATGAGATCACTGAGTGAGAATAGAATTTTCTTCAAGATGAAATTAATGCAATTTATGATTGCGAACATTATTGTTACCACCACGTTGTAAACGTTGCCGATTCAAATCTCAAGTGCGATAAAGCCTATTTTGGCTATAGCCTTAAAAGCTACTGCTTAAAGACTTTACTCTTTGAATTGATTTCTCTTGCAAAATTATTTATAATAATAAAAATGCATTCAAATTATAAGGAATCGATAGTTCGATGAAGAAACGCTCGCATTGCGGAGTAAGAGTGAGAGAGTGGTCCGAGATGAATTGCCGATCGTTGTTTTGGTATTTATTTTTTTTAAACAAATATTTTATGTAATTTTTATATAAAAATTGTTTTTATTAAAATAATATAATATAATGTAATAAATATCAAGTGCATAATATTTTAACCATTCACCGTCTACACAATATGTACACAAAATATAGAGAAAAAAATTTCTTTTTTTTTTTTTAAAGAATAAAAAAACAAATATACAAAAATAAATATTATTATTTTGATTAGGATTAATATTAATTATATTATTCATTAATTTGTAATTGTTATTTATTTATTAATTTATATATTTATTTATTTTTTTTTTCTTTTGGGAAAACCTTTACCTCTTAATATTTTTATATCCAGCAAATCTTTAGGGCGTGTCCTCCTTACTTAAAAAATCCAATTGCATTTTCATTTCATTGTTTTAGTAAAGCGTACAAAATTTGATAAATTGGAAGGAGTGAATATAAGAATCAAAGTTTAGTTTTATTATTAACCACAATTATATTATAACCAACACAAAGAAAAAAAAAAAGGGAAGGTACCCATGACACAATTGTGAAATAAAAATTAGTAAGAAAATAATTATCAATTATGTCAATAATAAAAACAACAATAAAAAAAAAAACAATTAATAAAAACATTTATTATTATATCGTATTTTTGCATCCTTGCGTGACTTACTTGTAGTAAAGTTACGGCTCGTATAAGCAACCGATTCTTTCCCATCGTATATAGTATACGCTTGAACTTGATATGTTGCACCTGGTGTTAACTCTTTAGCGCTATGCTGGAATGTACTATCGTTCACTAAAAACGTACGATTGTACGAGCTGGTTGCTTCGGATAAACCCAATACTTTAATTTTAAATGCCGTATAATTGCCTTGAGTCGGTGGGGACCATGAGATTATGGCGTTTTTACTGCTCCGCACTTGAACTGATAAATTCGAAGGGGGATCGGGCGCTAAAAAAATAAAGATTTTTTTTAATTATACAAACTTCTCATATTATAAGGCTAAAATGAATATATATATATATAAAATTGCACTTCAAATATTTAAAATCAAATTTGTGAAAATATATGTTTATTATTGGAAAGCAAAATTTTTAATTTTTGAAATCTACAAATTTCTTCGATAATCTTTTAGGAATTTTTTTTCAGAAAGAGCGTCATCTTGTTGTCGTAAATTTTCGAACATTTCTAATTTAAAAAACCGATAAAAATGATATAGTTGGGCAAGACCGACTACTAGATATCCTACATCACTTTCACTCATTCCCTTAAGTATACCTCAAAATTGATACATTATTTTATTATGTAAGTGGATATTTTTCATGAAAATCCCCATATTGCAAGATACTCAAAACATCAACCAGCGTTGTCCCAATTTAGCAAACTTAACTTTCTTGTCAAAGATTTTATGATTTTCCAGTTGCGCTTCCATCATAATAAAGCCCAAATAAGGCCATAGAAGTGTTTGTTTTACTGAGAGTCCCTGTATAAGGTGCGGTCTAAAAAATGGATCTATGTGATCTAAATTCCCTATGGTCAATTTATTAAGGATCAACGTTCATCATCGATTACTAACAATTGGCATATAGCGTGTCTTTTTTTTTCATTCGAGTTTTTCTATGGCTGTGGATCTAAAAAATAGACTTACGTGGACCAAATTTGGCAAGGTTAGTTCTTATGTCCAAGTGTTATATTATGTAAGAAATATTGAAAGTTCGGTCTTTTTATTATATATAGATTCAGTTTCCGTACAAACAATCATATGGTAAGGAGTTGAAAACATTATCGCATCCATTCTAAAATTTTCACACCAATTTAGAATCCTGAAATTGTATTGCTAAGCAAATTTGGTCGCGAGATTTTGAAAATCGCATTATTTTTTCGGACCATTTTCTTGACCACTACCCATATAACGACTTATCAAAATAAAACGTGGTCCGATCTGCACCATTTTTGCTATTGGGCCAATGTACCGTGGATCAGTGTATTAAATTTCATCAGAATTTCTCGCAAAATTTGCGATCTGTAGGTTGAACACAACCGTAAATGGACAATCGTCAGACGGGTGAAGGAACAGATAAACTTAGATCGATTCAGAAAATGATCGATACAATAAAAGTTGGGTCTATCTCAAGCCTGTGTGGGTGTTACATATGACCGCATAATTTTAGACATGCCCTGTAGCACAACCCACGTCCAATTTTTTATTGATTCCGCGCGTATCTAACTTTGAGATTTTTTGATAGCTTCTTAAATACTTTGAAGAGAAAATTGCCCTCATTCTTGGGTATTCGAATTCGTCTGATAAGGGCAATTGACATGAGCAGAGATCCGGCATGCAGACGGACGTATAAGCTTAGTATGATAATAGATGGTTCTAGCCCAAGTTCTGATAAGGACAAATGACGATTACAATGGCTAATGATACAACCAGCTGATTACTTGAATAGCCCTAAGGTTTTTCCATTCGCTTGATTTGTACTAACGCAAGCGTGCATATTGCCCTATGGCTTTATATGTGTTAATAAACTTAAATACAACCAAAAAAAAAAAATGGTGTTCCAGAATTGAATTTTTACAGAACAGACGTCACTTACATGAAACCATTTTTAAATGAAAACAAGTGAAAACACTGCAGAGTTCGTCCGTTTATGTTCGATTTTCAGAGTTTCCGTTTCAATTGTATAGCATTTTGTGCATTAATGACATCGTATGGAAGAAAGACATTTGTGTTTAACTAAACAGTAATCAATTTGAGATATTATTAAACACTTACCTCTTTTAGATAAGTAAGAAATGGCAGAAAACACATTATAAACTATTAGTGTGTTTATGTTTAGGAAACGAGTTGCTTGTTATTGTGAAAATTTTGTAAGTAAACTTTCAAACTTTTTAAGTGATATTCTAAACGATTTTCGGTTGCATCTTTTTTTTTCTCATTTCTCTTTTTGTGGTTTTCCTATACAACCAAAGAAAATAATGCTTAATTACTTGCAGTCATTGTTGGAACAGAAATTGTCAGTTTTCTGTAAGTATGAGAAACAGGAAAGAAAAAAAAAATTGATACCCGGCAAAAGTATACGACATGAATTTGGCAGATATTCAATCTTTTTCCCATTTAATTGCTTGTTATGGTTGTGGGGTGCAAAAAAACCTTATAATCTCTTATCATTCAGTAATTTTTCATTGTGATTTTAAGGTTATATTTGTAATTCACTTCACAAAACTAGTTGTTTAGGGGATTTTTGTATTTTTTTTACACATGGCTTAGCAACTAAGAGGTCGCCGTTTAATTAGCGTAGTTGATTAAGTTATTTAAAACTAGTACTTAATTAAGTGAATTAAAATTAGTTGGTAAAAAACCCCACACAATATTTCCCCTATGGCAATGACATGGAATTTGATAGCACTATTATTAAAGTTAGTTAGAATAAGTTTGTATTACATTTTTCATTTCTATTAATTCATATGGTTTGCAATTGAGAAGTTTACCCAATGAATGCAAATTAAATCCGGTTGCTAATGCTTTTATGAATAAGAACATGTCTAATTAGATGACAGTTGAATGATTGTCATTTCGACGAAACGATTTTGAAATTATAGAAAAACAATTGGTACATATGGTCTGAGTCGAACCATTTTCTGTAAGTTGAACAAAAGAAGACAAGACATACAGGCGGTCTGACGGACAGACAAGCTTAAATTGATCCAATATAAGTGTTGTAGTATGCACATAAAAAGTCTCTGACGATCTTTGGAATAATTTGAATCGTTTACTTAACTTCTATCGAGACCGATCTCCAAAAAAATGTTGTTCAAAATAAAGTGGTAACTGACCATAAGTTACGTTTTTAAGGAACAATTATCGTATTTAGCGTTCACGGTCTCTTTTGCTTTTTATTCGTGTTCATAAAGCTTTAGAAGTAAATAAACTATGCATTCTAGATATCCTCTGGAAAGTTACGAAAGGAGTAACCTATTAGGCAAGAATCGCGACTTATTCGCGGGTTCAAATCTCAAATACGGTAGAATTTACTTCTGATCGTAGCTATAGCCATTGCGTACTCGGTAAAAGGCATTGCAATAACCGATTGGGCACACACCTACTAGATAGGTTGCGGTCACAATCTTCTTATGTCCTTCCATCTCTTCACTTCTTTCGGATCGCTGCGCGAATACACGAATAGGGTACCGGTGGCAGTGGACAAATAAAGCTGATGTCGTTTAAGCTTTCGAGGTTGTCGGATAGTTCTTTTCAAAAACAAACTTAAGTGCCGCAACGCAAGGTAAGTCTCATAAAGAAGACCTTTATTGATGACGAAACTGTTTATAGCCGCGCGGAATTAAACGATAGGCGCCATGAAAGCGGAAATCAGGAAAGGCGCAAAAGATGACGCGAGGCCTATGATTCTTGGCATGGCCATCGTTGATGAAAGTGTGCAAAGCACTAATAAATTGTTGTTTAAATTATATGTAATAGAAGAAGAGAGGTTGTTGAAGCCCATAGCAGTTATACAGAGCAATCTTTATTCATAACGAAATGCGACACGAAATTGCCAAAGCTTTTTTATGGCAGAGCACAATACAGTTGTCGTAGCATAATCATTGTAGCCTCCAGACTTGGTGTGTTATAGCTCTTAACACAAAGATCACAGCGCAACTTTTCTCGACGACAGAGAAAGCGCGTAAAGAGGTATTTCATGGCCATTTCTCAAACTTGAATCTCCTTGAGCGAATGTGTCTAACACCAAAGCGGGGCTAATTCGGTGTAATAGCTATCACCAGAAAAATACCGTCTATACAGATAAAAGGATGTTCAATTTTTTTGACGAAAAGTTTCTCTCACAAACAAACAAAGAAAAGCTTACCGTTCGCAAGGATTTCATCTCTATAAAAACGAGAGACCTCAAGAGCCAAGAACCTTATCTTGTCTTTGTGCTATATATATAAAAATCTAAATGTGATTCCTGTTCCCCACTTTGGCAGTATATATATATATATATATATTTTCCGTACCAGGAACTTTTCAGTTAACCTAACATGACTTTTATGAGTTATCTGAGTGCTTTTCACTTTTTATCGTCGTTTATGGTGGAGCATTTTTTACGCATTTTCAAATTTTATTACCTGAATAACAATATTTAATGCACTTTTATCCTACCGTTCGTGGGTGGTGTAAGTGAAAGCAAAACAGCGAACCTACACGATGTACATTCGCTCATTCAATTCGCTTTAGCTTAATTTAAGTAAACTTTCACTAATAATATGTCATGTCTACATATGTAAGCTCATCTGGTTGCCGCCATTTCATACACTTTTTACTTTTGAAGTAAAGGCACCCATAACTGTCACTGACGGCCTAACTGTTGTAAAGGAATATTTAGCTTTAGTTATTTGTATTACGAATGAACGGATTTCATTATTTCTCTATCAGCGACTCTCAAACACGATATACCAGCAATGCAGTCCTTAATTGAATGTTATGACTGTCGAACACACGCGTACACATATTTAGCATAACAGTTTAATTAAGGCATACAAACAAATGAATAATAAACATGAAAATTATGTATATGACAATAACAACAACAATAATAATAATAATAATAATAATAAAATTAGTTATAACAACAACAATTACAGTAATGCAAAGGAAATAAAAACAAAATAACAAAAAAAGTCTTTTGTTAGTTTATGTAAAAATCATAAATAAAAATCTTTTAATTATAAATAGATGCACAAACTTACCAGTGGTTATGGACACTGTCCACGTCAGCCAATCATGATGCGTAAAATTTGTATAATACAACCAGAAATTATATTTAGTGCCAGGTAAAGCACGTGAAAATTGGATTTCATCGCCAATTTCATTTGAGGCGATTGTTGTATTTGGCTCAGGAAAACCGTATGGCGGACTATAGTCTAAACGATAGAAGGCATCGTCCATGCCCTGATTATTCGGTATACTTATGGCTAAATCGGCACAATCGACATTCTGCAAGTAAAGTAAAAATTCAAATCATTTTTATTATAATTGTTTTACACAAAATTGCGCTAACAAAATTTACTATATAAATAAAAGAAATTGAAACCAAATTTGTTATTAAGATTTCATTTTAATTGTATTACCTAAGAGAAACTTTATTTATCTCTAAACGAAACTTGTTTGGTTTTAACAGACGGAATAATATTTATGAAGCAAGTTTATAATCGAAACAATTATTATTATTATTATTGTGTGGACAAGCCGGATCGGGGCCTAAAAGATCTATTGTACTCGCCCATGCCTCTAACCGTTCAGTTTTACGATTCGTACAAATCCCGCCACCATCTATCGCGCAAAACACCATAGCCTGTCTGCCGTTATAAAGTCTTCCCCAAAAATTTGGTGTCCGATTTTGCAGATGGCCTCGCGTTTGCTTCAGATATGATGCGACATTTCCTTCGTCCCTTGTCATAATCCGCATGAATCGGTATCAGATATGTTTTGCGGGTGACACTTGACTGAATTGTGGCCCGTATCGAAGCCGGTGATCAATCGTAGGTCCCTCCTTTTCAGTTCCAGCAGTTTATGTGCCGTACCGTTACAATAGCAATCCGGCTTTTTCTGCACGCATTGCGACACATGCGTATTAATGTGACTGCTTGATATACCGCAGAAAAGTTTCGAACCTCGGGCACCCCTATTAGCTAGACAGTCAGTCCTTCCATTGCCGTCAATGCTTGAATGGCCAGCTATCCCTTTAAGTCTACTTCATTGTGCTTGGTCAGCTCATTCAAGGTTTGGAGGCACTACAACACGAGCCTAGATGTTATTGGTTTCCCTTTCAAGGTCTTTAGGTCGGTTTGGCTGTCGGAGTGAATACTGAATTGGGACAGTATTAGCTTTACGACGCGACAGTCAGTTATCTTGACAAAGGTCTCGTTCATGAAGTCTTTCAGGACACACACACACACACAACAGATGCGCGATGTAAATTGCCACTTTTATTATACAAAAATAGAAAAAATTGGCCACACGCCCGCAATTTTATAAAGTATGGAAATTTTGTTTTTTCTTTTTTTTAGTTTCTTTTTGGGATAAAAGATACGGTCGCGACCGCCTATAATTTACTTACTTGTTAAGACAGCATAGGTTTTATTTACAATTCTTAGAAGATCTATTTACAAATTATTTTGCAGGAACCTTTATTTACAATGATTAAATATGACGGCTCAACTCAAGTGACTCGACTAACTTTGACTTCCGCAAACATTTCACAAATCTCATTGTGACATGTTTATCCCGATCCTTTTATCTATAAAATGGTTTGTGAATATTGTTGTTGTGCGTGGACAGTTGGTTTTATCATTTTTACAATTTGATTTTCTAGATTTGTTCTTAGTTTTATTGCAAACTCATTTTATCAAATCGAATGATATAATGTATCGTAACGAGATATTTGCCAGATGTTTATCAGTTTATTTACTATGTCTACGAAGGAGTTTTTTCGAAACTCATTTATGCTTCACACAAGTTTTTCATGGTAGTAGAAGAAGAAAAAGAGAATGAGTGAAAGTGGCAGATCGTACAAGTATGGCGGGGTATGCCCCCATTCATAATGAAAATCTTGATAGCAAATGGCTTTTTATCAGCGATGGTATTTTAGTGTTGCTATTACTAACGAATACAAATTATCATAGTAAGCATAAAAACGTATACACATTGTATATATGTAGCAAATATTAAAACTAGATAATAGTACAAAGATTTTGTCTTCTTTTCGCGGGTTCCTCTTTCTAAAGTTAAAGATGCTGGTAGATGTCCCAGTAGTCGTGCAAGCAAAGACAATAGTTCAAGAGAAAAATTTATTTATAATGACATTTTAATGATCATTAACATACAAAAAAATGTTGTAGTATAATGATATTAGATAAAGCATAAAGTATAAAATGTGAAAGAGGAACTTCTACGCCTGGCAAAGGAAACACGAAAAATGTAGAAAAAAATATTTTTATTTCCCAACACATACTCTCCTTTTTAGCGATATTCTGCTTATAATGGGAATGACTAGAGTAGAGTATGATTTACGGAAGTGGAAATTGAATCCAGGTTCACCGCCTCCACAGTGTATCGCGCTTTTTATGCACTAAGTTATGCGATACCCGTTAAATGTGACAAATTTTTCCTTGAGTGCATCGCCCAAACGGTCATATAGACCTACACATAAAGCTCGCTGTTACTTATTATATTCGTAGTTTTAAAGCTATTCAATAAAAATTATTTCACACGCGTTGCAAAAAAGTGACGTCAGAATCTTGCTAACAGATGGAACCTTTCCCCTTCTTCTAAAGATGATTTTCTCCTTTCGGTCCATTATTTTAACTCTTCGTTTGCCTCATTGCTTATTCACGGCTATGAATCAGCGCACAAGGTTTACTTTACTGCCGTGAAACACTCGATTGAAACATCCTTACCATGCTGTTGTGTTGTATCATAACTTGGCAGCCATGTCGCTTACAACTTTTCATTATTATAACTTTCATCCAACATAGGATGTACAGCGTTGTTTGATATGCACATCATATCTGCTAGCTTGCACACTTCCGATGCAATCGGCCATTGTGCGATCACTTAGACAGTAGACTCTTTTAGAGCACAAGTTAACTGGCGGCATTAATTTTGGTTGGACAGACACCTTTCAAATGAAAGTATAACTGCTATCGTGTAAGGATCGCCAATTTTTTCTATTTTTACAAATTCACGCAGAGCTCTCACTACTAATGACTGTCAAATAAATACTCAATAACGCAAGTGTCTTCAACTACTGTTATCTTTTTGCAAACATCAATTGCTATTATATTAATATATAAATGTATATATATGGTCAGGCCAACTACTTTTGGGATAACTCGCGTAAAAAACGTCCCCATTTAAAAAGCAATGCTGTTTTTCTAAATTCGATAGGAAAGTGCGATGCAGTTATCTGAAAAGATATATATATATATATATATATATATATATATATATATATATATATATACATATACATGTGCAAATAACAAAATACGTGTAGATAAGGGTTACTAAGATGGATGTGGATGCGCTTTTTAACGATTACGACAAAGTCGATCTTATCGAGTCTATTTGACAGCAAAATATTCGTTTGCATGGACTTGTAAGTGATTGCTTCCAAAGTGTTTCAAATCGACTGCGATTATGTAAATTTTTCCAGTTATCATTCATGAATACTTGAAATCTCCTACAACGTTGAAATCTTTTGCCATTGAAATTGCAGCGAATGAGTGAGTTATCAGTGTGCGGCCTACACCAGATATCATAATAATAGTTACAGTTTATTGCAATACATGTCAGGCAACTTTTTTGGCGGTTACATTGGAAAGGCATTAAACTCATTGTTGGCATCGTTTTAGTTTGTTGCATTTTTGGCAGCAATGATGGAAACGTAAGTCAGAAAATGAAGAAAAGCTTGTAAAAAGTGGTTTGCAAGTAGTTGATACAACAACAAAAAAAAAATGTTCGGTATAAGCTAAACATAAAAGATTATTAAATATTATACATAACATATATACGTACACGTATATTTACACACTTTAAGGCATCGGCACTTTCAAGACATCAAGGTTCATAAAATATGAAATAATTGAATTCTTTTTTATAGCTTTCCGTTCTTTTTTTTGAATTCAGGATAATTTCTTTTTGGATAAGAGAAGTGCATTACTCGCTAGCGAAGGGCAAAGGGAAACGCTGAACAACCGCAGATTGTTCTGGATGTTAGCGTTAATTGCGGGTGTTTTAGCAAATCGATTGAAATTATTTTTGGGTTGAGAAAATTCATTCATGGTCTGAGTTTCTTTTGCATTGTGGACGTTTATCTAAACATATCGCGCCCATTTTTTGAGTTTACATTCTTAATTGATCAGGTTATGCTTATGCCGAATTTCAGCTTTCTATGTTCATTTTTGCGACTGTGAGGATTCACAAAAGTTAGTCAACTGGACACGCTTTCGCAAATATGCAGATCGTCCGCAAATCTAGTGTTAATCATGTATTTAGTGTTGTTCCGTGCCACGTGTACCATTTTTATTACATAATAAAACTTATTTATACGCCAAAATAAATTTTTTAACAGCTAACATAATCTTATACGATCCAATAGTGTTGACAACAATGTTTGAAACGTGCCCCGATAACGGTGTATGCGTCGTGGCGATTAATTATCAAAGATAACTCCAGTCTTTGTCTAGGCCTTCGTAGTTTTTACGAAAAATACAAAACACGTTTTCGTTCATTTAAAAAAATTATTTATTGACTAAATATGGCTGTTATGCAACGAAAACGGTACACGTAATGTGGTAATGATATTTACTCATTTATAGCTTGAAAGGAAACGTGTTAAGTATTGAACCTCGTTAAAGAGGTGTTTTCTTACGCCCCATACATATGTAGTGCAGGTTCAATCCTCATATAAACGGAAATATTTTTAAAATATTTATAATGATTTTTCTTAAAAAATAATATTTTTTTTTTTTTCAATTTTCTACACAAATCACATCAATTAAAAAATTACCAATGAATTGAAGAGAAAGGAGATTTATTGTTGACGAACAGCAACCAGCATCAACACTTGTAAGTCAGTTTATAACGACAATTTTCAACTACACAAACAAATAAATATATTTGTGTTGTAATTTTCAATCAATTCATAAACGAATATATTGGTTGTCTTTCATTATTTCAATAGTCTATTGAAAATCTCTAAGGATTTTCATACATTATATAAAACAAACAAAGACGAAACAAAGAAGGGAGAAAGATAAACATTTTGAATTTCAATACATTCAGTAAAGCCTATTAGTGAGAGAAGCAAATTTTACAAAATAAGGAAATTACAAGCGACGAATTTTAAATACTCGGCAGCAAAAAGTTCTTACACCCTACACTACTTGTGGCATTGGAGTGCATTAAGTTTGTGCGAATGTGTGCAAAAATCCAGGAGGAGTCGACTGGTCGATTCAGAATCAAGGATACGTAAGAGTGTCGGTCCGTCGGGTTTGCTTGTGTCCAATCTGCAGGCCACAATTTTTAAGATATTTTGATGGAATTTTGTAGACTAACTCTGTTTCGGTCCAAGGATAAACGCTATTGAAAATCGTTCGGATCGGACCGTTTTTCCGACTACTTCCCAAATAACATCTTATTTTGAAAACTCTTTATCTGAATAAATGTACGGTTTTCAGAAAAGGGCCGTGGCCCATAATAGTGTTTTTACTTAGGGAGTGTCGCCTATATTTGCAACAGGGTGACGATCAGCAAGAATCCAAACGGTAAATGTTACTCCTTCATCGACTGAGCACTCGCTATAGCTACGACCAAGTATGTTTTATCGCACGGAGATTTGAAGCCGCGAACACTTACTTGATTACTGATGCGGATGGATAAGTATTTAAAGGAACTTTCGCCGCCAAATACTGGCTGTTTTTAGATTTTAGGTCATTGAGGGGAGTAGAGCAAACAAGGCTGATAATTGCCGATTAAATCAGTTTGCGCGTTCGGTTCAAGTTAGGGCACATCAGTTTTTAGTTTCTCTACTAATTTCTGCGACAAACGTTTCTTAGTCTATTAAGAATATGAGGTTTTTAGAGATTTCTAGATGTTGCAAATTAAATGACAAACCTATTACATTATTTATATACCAAAGCTTTCGTGCCGATTACAATAAACGTATTGATATGCATGCATATTAATAACAACATTGTAATGGTGCGAGAATAATTTCTTTGCATATTTTCTCATATCGCCCATAACATGCCCGTATACGCGTATAGACGCGCTTAAAAGGCATGCATTTTTCTGATCAGCGTCAATAGTGGATTCAATTCGATTGTCTCTATATAATGTATTTACTTGACATTTTGATTGATAGAATCTCAATTATGACAAGCAAAGCATTCCCTAAAAAACAACACCAAGTGATTCCCACATATATTTCTCTTTCATTGTTGTCAGGTTAACCTTAAAATTCGCAAAATTGAGCAATCGATTCTTAGGGAAGTACAATGAAAAATGAAAATTACTTTCTGTTTCCTTCAACTTATGCAAAAACTTCAGATTTAGTTTACGAGATGCGGCCACCTATTCCTTTCCCGTATATATAAAAATTCTGTAAATATATGATTGGTTTTAGGAAGTTATGACATCCTTAAAATCCATCGTTCTCTATATCACAAGCATTTCATTTACATCTATAGTCCAGGAAATTCTTCAGCGTACTTCAGTATAATTTGGGGCAATCGGTTTAAAATGTACATCGAGATTGCACTAAGCAATTTATTTATTTATAGACCGCTCCAATGTTTGTTCATAACTATGTGTGCATGGCCATATATATATGCGGAGAGGGTATATTAATATGAATTTTTTTTGTTTGTCTTCTGTTATGTATGTATTTATGATTTACAATAGTTAAAACATATGATTTATGTAAATAATTTACATATGCAAACATATAAATTTATATTCAGTTGTATGTTTATGTAAATAAGTTTATGAATGTTTGTATATATTAGTGAATATATTTTTGTGCATATTAACAATAAGTAAGATATAGTCATAAATATATGCATGCACAATCGATGTAATGCATATAAAATTGGACAGGAATTCCATTAAAGATGATAAAAGAACAAAATATTTTATGGATTTTCTTAGGTAAAAGTACGATTGATATGTTGAAATAAAACGATGATATGAAGTTTTAATAGTTGTCTACACTGCGGGGTATTTTAATGAAGTCAATCATCTTTATAGGCTGACAATATTTACGCCATTAACCATGCGCGTTATTGTTCTGTACCGGTGTCAACTAGGAAGCTGCCATTCGGAAATTGGACTTCGTGTTTATGATGATCTCATCATTCATTCTCTTCTTCCTAATAACATTTCTAGCGGTAATGCATTAGTTAAGATCCGATATATTTATTTGATCAAATCAAGGGCTTATGCTTAACCATTTTTAGACCCTACACAACTTGTAGTATATTAAGGTTGTGCCGATGTATGCAACACCCAGAAGGGCTTGAGATAAAATAACCTTTTATTATACCGATCTAAGCTTGGTTGTCCGTCTGTCCGTCTTATTTTCTTGTGTTCAGCATGCAAGTCGCAATAACTGAGATATTTTGATGAGACTTTGTATATCAATATGTTTTGGCTATCTTCCAGATCGGAACACTTTTTCGACCACATACCATACGAAACCATACTTTAGAAAGTTCTTATATGAATACCTGTATTAAGTGAAGCGTTGTGTTGGTTTAACAAAAAGTCGGTCTATCTCTAGTCCTTTTGAGTTTTGCAAACATTCTTCACAAACATAATACGCGTTATTCTCTTTTTACACGAATTTTTTATACAGTAAATCTGATTTATCATAAGTTAAAAGGAAAAAATTCGCTTTTTATACGAGTTGTTTTATTTTAACACGATTTACGGTATTCTATGAATTTTTTTAATGATTGTTTTTTTCTTTAGATATTTCTGTGAATCTTTTCATTCTCACTTTGACTAAGGTTCTCTAAAATATTTTTCAAAACATAATTTATTTTTTATCATATATTTAATGAATTGAAATATGTAAGCACGAAATAAATTCTTAAGTCAAACGAATAGGAATTTTTTTTAATATTGTTTTGTGTATTTTTCATTTCCTTTTTAATTCTTTTTTACTTGAATTTTTTGAGAGCATATTTATCATGTAAAAGGAGAATTAGATGTATGTTCTTGTCGCACAAGTGGTGTAGGATATAAAAGGGTACTTCCGGTTACCAGATAACGATAAATTGTTGTAATAATATACTCAATGCCACAATACGTTTTTTTTTGAAGACGAGAGAAACATGAAAAACATCAAATTATTTTTTTTAGCTACGTGTCCTTATGTGTTTGCTTGTCTATTTAGTCGCTTAAATTCACGCATATTCCGCGAAAGCTTTGTCCAAACGTCTTAAATAATTTTGCCCAATAAAGTCTATAATTGTGCTCTCTTTTCTTTAATTTTTATAAATAACTGTTCGAGATGATATCTACTGACATCTACATATCCATGCTCATATTAATAGGAAATATTATCCTTAAAAGCATTACGAGTTTCTTCCCAGGCACGTTAGCTGTATAATCTTCTCATTTTTTATTCCTTTCTCTCTCTTTCTCTCTCTCTCTCTCTCTCTCTCTCTCTCTCTCTCTCTCTCTCTCTCCCTCCCTCTTTCGTGATGCAAATGTCTGCATATACACTATAGGTTATATTTTAAGTAAATTCTTTATATGCAAATCGCTTAACTCTGCAGCACTACATTATCGAAGGTGTTATGGTCGAACCAAACAAGTATTAAAGCTTTAACTTCTCTTCTATAGATTGCCATTTAATTAAATTATTTTGTAAACTTTCCTTGCATTGGCAGAAATTTATGCTAGGTTTTTGATAGGAAGCCGTTCGGCGAAATGTATGTTACGTGTGTATGTTTCGCATGATAACTTTTTGCTTAAAAAAGTTTCCTTAAATCACATAATATATTATATTAAATATAAAAACGCCCGTACACATATACACGAGTTTGAAACTTTTTCTTATAGTTTGTCGTGATAAAAATAAAATTAAAAGAGAAAGAAAAATTTTGTCACGTAAACATAACTTTTAGCGTAGGAGAATGTTTTAATTGAACAAGCATGACATCATAAGAACCCAACTCAGATGGACAAGAGCACTTCCATATAATCTCTGAACACATATATCTATATACAAAAATGTAACTTTTCATAACATAATGGGCTAAATGTAATCAGCTATATATATATGTATATATATATATATATATATATATATGTACCATCATTACATCGGTGAAGATAATAAATGTATCCTCCGTTTATTACAAATTCTATTTAATTGCTCTCATTGGTTGGGAGATTTTGTTTTCGTTTGTTTTCAAACTCTTAATGTTCAGAAAACTTTTGTGCGGGAGAATAATAATTAACTGTGAAGAGATTGATTAAAAAATTTAGAGAGACTGGACCGATTAATGGTCTTAAACATTTTTGTCATCTTCCAACACAAAAAGCCGAAACAATTCGTCGGTGTGTTGCTGATAGTTCAGAGAAATCAAATCGACTTTCGGCGATCAAGAATTGCGCAATCCGAGAAGCTCTCTACAGCGTATTATCATCGAAAAATTTGTATCTTCATGCTTACGTTTAAAGTTTAATTGCCTCAATAGCTGAATTCTAGCTGCCATGCGCAGCGATTCGAGTTCGTTCAATGGATTATACAACTGCAAGAAGTGAATGTTAATTTTTCAAACAAAATCAACGTACGCAGGCGAAAATAAAAGTTTCTTAAGTCATTTACCTAATACACTATTACATGCATGGATTTTGGTACACCTTTTGAAAAAGCCCTTTCATGCAGGAAAGTATACGAAAAGCGCGTTTTTCGCGTAGATCCACATTTATTACATTTGATCAACACAAATCTTAAATATTATATTCTGTACAAAATGATTTGGCCAAGAAAGTCGATCTGGTCGCTGCTACAGAAACGTGTCGATTTACCCAAACATCAAAAGGCGTAGAACACCCAAAAGAACACACAAAACGAACAAACACAATCAGACGAGAATAGAAGTCCCTATCATAGCGTAAGTATATAGCAAAACGAGAACTTAATACGGTCTTGTCCTTGTTCAATAATCAGTCCAATTACATCGGTTTTTTTCGATAGTGTTGCTTAGTGATCTGCACATTGCCGTTGACGACTTAATTAGACGAAACCCGACGATTCATAAGGGAATTACAAGCGATAACTTGTACCCCCCAGTTAGCAAGACAATCCTGCAACCTGGAGGAGGACTTAAATCAATTTGAAATACCAGATATGAAATTTTGGGAAAGGACTAAACCTTTCCCTCTGGGCAAGGCGAGGCCTATCTGAGCCTCCCATTGTTAAATGCTCATGCGTTTAAGGCAACCACAGCCTTCACGTTACTTCTTGAAGAGTTATCCCTAGCAGTCAGGAATTTTATCGAAGCCAGAGTTTGGGCATCGTAATGCTATTGGATTGCCGACATTATATGATGTGTCATAGTCATCCTTGCATTCGGATTATCCATTCATCCTTAGTTGCCATTACGTCACATGATATATAAAAAAAAACATTTTCAAATATTGCATTTGATTGATCACCCACTCACACAGGGCGTCATTCGTATTCACCTTTACCCTCAATGTTAATAGCTCCCATGATGTGAGTCTTGGTCTTCTACGTTTTGGATTTTATAGCGTTCATTATCTGTCACGTGCGTTTATCAGTACTTTCTTCGAACTAAATCGAAAAGGTAACGTCTCTTGTAAAGGGCGCTTTTTTGTACGTAGTCCGAGCTATTGATCGCAATGCTATGTGCGCTTTGGAGAGCTAACTAGTAACCTCGTGTAAAGCGATGAAAGTATTATCCAAGATGATATAGTGCCGTTTATTGGAAATGGAACGAAGTTTATCCACAATACCAATAATACATAGAAATGTCTTTTATTAGTAGACTGCAACTGTCCTTCTTGGAGACGACTTCTTCAATATATAAAAATTAGAAAACCTCTAAGTATTTTTTATTTTTTATCGATCCGGGTGAGATTGAATCGAACAGGAATATCTGTGCTTGTTCCCGTGCTGTGCGTAAAGGCTTTTACTCATCATGTCTTTCGCGACGCAAGACGCTAACCCAAGATAACCTAATGAGTAAAGATCTTTGAATTGAATTGAATTTAAAAGCTTTACTCCGTCATTTGTTTGTTCATTTCGCTCCCCTGAAAATTTTCCAAGGATTATATAAGAAATTGTATAATGCTTGTGTTAACGTTAACATTAGAGTCTCTTAAGATTTAAGTTAAGTATCCTCGATTTTGTGCCTAACCTTTAAATGTCAGACTTACTTATTTCATTAAGATGCAAGTCGTTGAACTTTTGCACTTATATGTGTTTACTTGAAACTTGAAGTCATATTTGCACATAGTCCTTTTTTTCGCTTTTCATTTTTCTATACAAGGGAAATAATAAATACATGAATGCATAGAAGAAATCTGCACTTATTTGCAAAGATAAACAAAATGTACATGAAAATGTTATGCAATTCTTGTTTGGGATAAAGAAAATATTTTTCTGTACATGTGAGGATAAATAAAACAATGAATAGAGTGACTCTTTGCTTTTGTTAAACAAAAATAAAAATAAAAAAATGTTAGAAAAGGCTTTCTAGAGATTTATGCTGTTAAAGGATCAACACTGCTTTCTTAACGTAATGCATATGCATATATGTGCCTTTTTCAAAAGTCACATTTATTACAATGACTGACAAATGTCAATGTCTTAACGATAACTACGATTTGATGATATTGTATGTCATTCGCATTATAAAATCCTTTCCATTATTCTAAAACTTTTTAACAAGATGAAGTTTTCCTTATGAATAATTTCCCTAAATTTTCAAAAATCATTCACTTTTTTTTTTCAAAACATCTTATCTTTTTTCAGGCAGCCGCATCATTTTCGTTTATTGCTTTTGAGAATATTTCGAGATATTTTTTTCTTCTCCTTTTTGCCTTTTCTTCTTATGAAAGCCTATCACATAATCATAGAGCAATGCATGATGCTTTTACAAAATTTCGAAATCCTTGGAATCTTTTCATATTTACTATATATATATATATATATGCCTTAGTATTAATTTACGTCATCTTTGTAAACGTCTCTAACACTAACTTTGACTCTATACACGCGAATGTCGCTACACTTCATTAAATTCATTATGTGCAAGAAATGATGAACATCTAAGCGACTATTGAAGTGTGGTAGTGAAAACTGGAATTTGTCGACTAGATACCGTTTTTTGGAATCGGATATATCTATGACTAGTTTGTGAAGAGGGTGGAAAATTTACTCTCACTGGGAAAGAACCATTGAAGAGAACCACAGAAAAAATCATTGAATTTCTGATTTACTTCGATTGCATCTTATGGTCCTCCTTAATAAAAGAAAAAAAAAAACCACCTTGACTCCTTTGAATGAATTAAATGGTTTCTATAATACATATTTACGCGGACGAAATTAATTAATACTTAATATGATGGATGATGGATGTAATATTCAATTAAAAAATTATAGCGAGCCATGGCTCGCCATTAAATGCCTTAGACCACTTCACGTATAAAAAAAGGTATTCATATAAGGATATTGCAAAATAAGACTTTAAAAGGGATTCGGCCGAAAAAACGTTCCGATTCAAACAAGTTTCAGTAGCTTTCGTCCTTGGGCCAAAACAATGTCGATCTACCAAATTTTATTAAAATATAGGCGAAACAGTTAAAAACTAATATTCATCAGAGACTATATATTAAATATATACATATATATGCGGTCAAGGTCGGTCCATTGATATATCTACTATTAACTATAAACAAAAAGATATCTACACTCGAATATTCATCCGAGATGATTATTACGTGATAGTAGGTGTATTTAAGTTTGATGTTTGTTTCATTCTAACCATAGTATAAAACGTGCAAGTGTTGTACATTTTTTAACAATTTCTAAAGTTGCAATATTTGCGGTTACAAAAGCGGTTTGCAAAAGCAACATTGTACGGAATAAGTGGTTTTGTGTTAAAATATCTACAGACGCTGCATATAGTTGAGAACGAATTTAAGACACCAAACAGTTAGTTAACTTTAAATATTATTTAAAAGCGGAGAGCATGTGTAGCAGTTTTCGTCAGTTTCGAGCAAAACTCTTTAAGCATTTTACGCAATGTCGTTGAAATCGCACGGCGAAAGAGGGGAATACTAAAAAGCAGTCGTACTTGTGCCACATGCCTTCACGCATAAACATGACATTTCACTTCTAGCATTCGTATAATCATTTAAGAGAGGTGCGTATGTCAATCTAAAATTGTTTTAGTGAAGCTAAAATTTCTAAGGTAATTAGATGATTAGATGATAAAGCTCACGGGTCAAACAGATACCTATTGTCATATATATTGAATCGTTGTTACTAGTTGATCTTTAGACGATAAGCATAAAATGATGTTTTAATTGCCCAATGGCTAAGTGGTCTGAATGGCTTTAAAATTTATTCACACATGTTGCAGATAGAAAATAGTTGGCTGTGAAATTTGAATTTGATTACATTGAGCCCGCAAACATATATTTTATGTCTGTCGCCTGAGATGCGAAACAGATACCGATTACATCTGCCAAAGATGTTGGGACATTGCCTGCTTCTTGACATGGTGGACAATGAATGCAAATGTTGCTGCAGTCTGAACAAGGAATCCTCGATAGCCTTTGTTGGTCTACCTAGTCTCTAAAGGAACTCTTGCCGATCGCGCCATTTGGAAAAGTATTTTTTGCACAGAACCACTGTAGCGGGCATGTTTTACTCGCAGATTGAAAAAAAAGGAAGAAGGAACACTCGTGATATGTACCATAGTACCAACAGGCTGAGACACATTTCTGTGGATTTACAACAAAAGTTAAAAAAAATCAATTTCTTGACGTATGTAATGATTTATATAACTTAAGGATACCCGCATACATATTTCGTATTCGTATTTACATTTTTAGATATACATATACATGTACACATATGTTTTTATTATATTAGCCTATGTTGAAAGGTTTTTCGAAATTCTGTAGATTATGAGCGCAGTTGCTTTTTCCTGCTATGCACCCTTCAACTGTATTGAGTGTCGAGAGTAAGTGAAAACTGCAATTCTCGAAGACATTTTACAACAGCATTCTTATGTATCCAGTATGGCCAGTTAAATTACATCTTGCTATCTTACTATTTTCTTCCTTTTATTTTCAAAAGATAAAAATCTATTATCTAATCATATATGGATTATGTGTACGGAAAATGCTAAAAAACAAAGCATTTTCCATATGAAATTGTATTTGTGGAATTTCATTATTATAGATATCTTGGTTAGTAAGATCTCTTCAAAATGTTCAACTAGACACAGCTTATGTAAATGAAAGTGAGATTCGAATAGAAATGAACATAACTTCGGTCTTGAGCTATCAATTTTTTCAAGACATTTACAATTGTTTCGAAAGACGTAGGGACTTCTTAGATTTACGTAAACATTAAAGAGAGAGACAGAGAGAGAGAGAGAGAGAGAGAGAGAGAAAGAGAAAGAGAGAGAGAGAGAGAGAGAGAGAGAAAGAGAGAGAGAGAGAGAGAGAGAGAGAGAGAGAGAGAGAGCAAAAACCGATTCTCCTAACAATGATGATGAATATCAAAGGGCAAAGATATATATATATATTCCTGTTAGTAAAAGTTTAAGTTATCTTTACATATTCTTGTTCTTTTTATTGCAGACATTTTCCTTTTTAAAAGTGGATATTTACGCTACGTCGTAAATGCTAAGTAATTGTCGTTAAAGAATGTGTACATTTGGTGGTTGCCTCTCTACGTGCTACGAACGGCACGAAAAAATTAATATATATACCGTCTTGTGGTGTCGGCGAAAGTATAGACATTTTTTCCAGTGCGCCTTACAAACATTCGTGTTTTTGGCAAAATGTATTCGTTTAATTACAAGGATGTACATTGAACATGCGTTCAAAAAGTTATGACTAAAATGTAAACCGCATATACATATATTTGTTGCATTTCAACGCAACAATTTCGTTTTTAACATAAAAAAAAATAAAAATAAAAATATTATTAGCAAATGCATAACGGAATTCAACAAGATGCTTAACTAGTTTCATTACCATTTAATTAATATGAAATTGCAATCGTCTTGTAAATGTTGTAACGATGTATAAAATAACGTAAAACACATTTGAATTGCTATTGGAGAAAAAAACTAAATAATAATTGCTTTATATAATTATCGAACAGTTTAAAAATAAAAAAAAATATAAAAAAATATTTTTACGAGAAAAAGTGAATAAAAGTTATTATTAATTGCGAAATCGCAACGCACCTATTGTTTGCTTTATATAACGTATTATTTTAGTCAAATCAATTACTCTTTATATGGTCTCTTTTTTTATTTATTTTTTTTTTAAATTATTTGCGGTCGAAGTAACGCTTACATATATATATATATATATATATATATATATATATATATATATTTATTTATTTTTTTATAGAGAATTTCAATATGTAGAAATATAAAAAACTGAACAAACGCGCTCTTGAAAAACGTTATCAATACCGCAACTGGGTTAAAAAGAAAAACAAAAACGATATAACGCATATTTCTTACCAGATATACAAAGTGAAGTGAACTCATTAAATATAGCGTTCTTCTGCATGCAATACGCTTGAATTTAAAATAACATTGAAATCGAAATTACTGTTAACACAAGTAATTACCAAAGGTATTTAATGTATTTCATGTCATTTTTCAAATATCATCCATCGATCGTTAAACGTTTCACGTATTATTTTCAATTTAACGAAACAATTGATTTTTGCCCCGTGCATTGCATTAACTTGTGTTCTATTTCGTTAATTCATTATAAAAAATTACATATTAACTTATTAAAGAAGTTAAGCAATTAAACCTAATAGCATCAAATTCTGAATCGATTTAATCATGTCCGTCTGTCCGTCTATGTAATGCCTGGTATAAGTATTGTTCTGGCGACCAATATAAAAAAAATATCAAACTACATTCTATGGGTGATGCTGCAGTACCTGTATAAATATATAAAAATGGGAGAAATCGGCCAAGGGTAGCTAAGATTATATTATATAAAAATTTCATTTTTTTCTCAAAACCATTATAACGCCCAGAAGCAAGTTTCAAGAAACCTATAAAGTTTATACATTCTTGAGCAGTGTCGAATACGCAATACATTTAAACATGTCCGTCTGTCCAACTATGTAGCATCCGTGATGAGTATCCTTCCATTCGTAAAATTGAACCTATCGGCTACAAGTTGGCACAGATCTTGAAAATGGCCCGGAAAACCGATCAAAGGACACATCTTGCACTGTAGAAGTGAGAGTATTCTTGCTGTCCTAGGAGCTAGGAGAGATCAGTCACGCTCACCAAGTTTTACAAACTATGAAAATTTAGTTTTTTCCTCTCGTCTTTAGCTTATTTCAGGAGAACGATGATGGGTATAAAAGATTCGGGCACAGTTGTTGTTGCTTTCATGAAAGTTTTTGTATTGAAGGATGCCCGAAACGTGCACTTTAGCAAATTCAATTTATTTGTTAAAGATTGTGGTGTCGTCATTTGTTGTTAGTCAAGAATGAAGACGCAACGGACGCTCACAGATATTCCGTAACCGATCGCGATTTTGTTTATTTAAAAAAAACTCCAATTCTTACTTAACAAAATTTATTAATTCCTTTCCATTTCATTTCCATCGACAAACTCAAGCTTACTCAAGCTTTTTCATTCTCCCAATATTTTTTACAAGTTTGACATCAAACTCAAAATTGAAACTATTATTAATTCCTACGAAACTTTACTATTTTTTATCTGTATGCGTCATGAGAAGTTACAAATCAAACCTTGTCGTCATCTAATGACTGCCCCTTAGAAACCTATGTGATCGAAATATCCTACGGTGAACTTTGATGTCAGATTGCGACTATACATCAATTTTCATCGATTTATCAAAGGGCTCGCTATTCATCAGAGCTCTTATATGGAATGGGATCGGAAAAATAGATCCATCTGGTTTAAATTTAGTCCAGTTGAAGGAAAAGTATGCCATTACTTGAAAAAAAGATGTTACTTTTCGTATTTTATTGCGAAAATGAATCTAGAAAATTGTATTAGGCGAAGTAGTGTAGAGTTGCCAATGATCGACTTGTCCGATTATAATGTTTTTATGTGTTATAGCCCACATCACTTCTGATGCAGGATACAGAAAGATTTCAGAAAGACTAGTCGATTCAAAATCACTTTCTGAATCGATCTAAGCTTGTATGTCTGTCTGTAAGACCGGCCATCTGTCCGCCTTGTTTTATTGTGTTCAACCTACAAGTCGCAATTTTTTTAGATATTGTGATGAAATTTGCTACGTCGACATGTTTTGGCCCAAGGACAAACGCTGTTGAAAATTGTTCCGACTGAAAAACTTTTTCAACCACTCCCCACATAAGGATTTACTTTGAGAAGTCGTTATTGAATTACCGTATTAAGAGAAGTGATATACGGCATTTAATGGTCGCAATGTCTCTATATAGTGTTTTTACTTGCTTTTAGTTATAAATGATTTCATGTAAATGACAGCCTTCGGACTTTTGTAAAAATTCATTTTTCGAACACCAAATCTTTTTTCTTTCTATTTAAATTGATTAGCACCTATAAAGTCATAGGGCAGTGTACATACTTGCATTAGCATAAATCATGTGAATGGAAAAAATTAAAGGCTATTCAAGTAATCAACTTGTTCTATCATTAACCATTGTCATCGTCATATGCCCTTATCAGAACTTGCAAAGACCCGTCTCTTATTGTACTAAGCGAAACTATGGGATCAATTGGTTCACCCATAGACGTGCCGAAACCTTCATCATTTCTTTCCCTATTTGGTTCTCTTGGTGGAGGTCATCTAATGAAGATGGCCAGCGATATCAAGTGGGCTGGGGCACAGCTGGGTATGTGTGCTGTGCGACGACAACCTTGGAAGCATTATTTCCTTGAGAAAAGATAGTTGGATTTGGCTATCCGGGACGTGTGGATAGTCCAAAGGCAAGAGTGGCTTCGGCTG